>VNJU01009411.1:0-45280 GCA_008042675.1 Drosophila seguyi | reverse complement strand
TGAAAAATTTTATTTTTGCCCGCACATTGCTAGATCGATTCGGCTGATGATGCTGATCAAGAATATATATGGTTTATAGGGTCGCAAATGTCTCCTTTACTTATAAAACAATAATTTCGCGCTAAAAATGGTCTAAAACTGTTTTTTACAATTTTGACGATGTAACCCCTTAAATTTTTTTTTTTTTAATTGAAAAATTTTATTTTTGCCCGCACATTGCTAGATCGATTCGGCTGATGATGCTGATCAAGAATATATATGGTTTATAGGGTCGCAAATGTCTCCTTTACTTATAAAACGATAATTTCGCGCTAAAAATGGTCTAAAACAGTTTTTTACAATTTTGACGATGTAACCCCTTAAATTTTTTTTTTTTAATTGAAAAATTTTATTTTTGCCCGCACATTGCTAGATCGATTCGGCTGATGATGCTGATCAAGAATATATATGGTTTATAGGGTCGCAAATGGCTCCTTTACTTATAAAACGATAATTTCGCGCTAAAAATGGTCTAAAACTGTTTTTTACAATTTTGACGATGTAACCCCTTAAATTTTTTTTTTTTAATTGAAAAATTTTATTTTTGCCCGCACATTGCTAGATCGATTCGGCTGATGATGCTGATCAAGAATATATATGGTTTATAGGGTCGCAAATGGCTCCTTTACTTATAAAACAATAATTTCGCGCTAAAAATGGTCTAAAACTGTTTTTTACAATTTTGACGATGTAACCCTTAAATTTTTTTTTTTTAATTGAAAAATTTTATTTTTGCCCGCACATTGCTAGATCGATTCGGCTGATGATGCTGATCATATGGTTTATAGGGTCGCAAATGTCTCCTTTACTTATAAAACAATAATTTCGCGCTAAAAATGGTCTAAAACTGTTTTTTACAATTTTGACGATGTAACCCCTTAAATTTTTTTTTTTTAATTGAAAAATTTTATTTTTGCCCGCACATTGCTAGATCGATTCGGCTGATGATGCTGATCAAGAATATATATGGTTTATAGGGTCGCAAATGTCTCCTTTACTTATAAAACGATAATTTCGCGCTGTAGATGTTCTAAAAATGTTTTTTACAATTTTTACGATGTAACCCCTTAAACTTAAACGAAACTAAAAAAAACTAGCCTGCTCGGTTTTTAAGTGATTTTATTTCAGTATAAATGGAGTTTACTATATAAAACACAACTAAAGTTACTTCAAAATGCCAAATACTATTACAAATATCACATTAATTAATATTATTATTTAACATTAAGTTGTATTAACCCGTACAAATTTCGGCGTGAGTAAGACAGCTTCATTTCATGCCGTTTCAATAATTGCTTGAATATTACAAACATTAAACCCCTTATAATTACATATAGTACATATATATGTATTTAGTTTTCTTATCTCCCTTCTCACGAAAAAGACCAGGCAAACAGCATTTGTCTGATAATGGCTTTCTCTTTCGCGAAATCCATCTCTTTTCCTCGCTGAAAACCCTTATCATCGATCTTTGCGTACAGTAGCTGCACTATCAGCACCATAATTTCTAGAAAGCTGTACGCTATAGCCGAGCTCTATTGGGCATTTACTAATTGCATAAATTATTTGAAAGCTGAACTTAATAAACATAAAATATATATTTTTAATTAAAGTCTGACTACATTTTTTATATAATCACAAACAATTTCCAGGTTATTGTCACAACAATAAAAGATTATAGAAAAATACATACCTTCAGACCTAGTCCAAAAATGCACCTCCGTAACCAAAAAAAACTCTTCGCAAACAGTATTTAAAATATGCAATGGTTTTTTATTTTGACGTAAAAAACGAAGCGTAATCTAGACATATTGTGTGGATGGAAAGGTGAGCCTGACGCTCGACCTTGATGATGGGGGATGGGCTGTTGGGAGTCGCTCGCATGAGGGGTGTGCGATCTGGGTCGTCTGGAGCCTCTGGTGGAGCCCTGCTCCTTGGAGAGAAGGAGGCAGACCTACTGGCGGCGGGTACCCTGAGCGGACTGGCGCCAAGGCTGGTGGACGGCATGGTAGCCGGCCTGGGTCTGGGCGGGGGTGCTGCGGCCGAAGGGGCTCTTCGAGTTCACCTGGAGCATGTAGTCGCCCTGCAGATCGTAGTCGGTGGCGATGCCCATGTAGGCGCGCTTGCCATAGCCCTTGTTCTGCTTGTACTCCTGGTAGGAGCTGGCGGCCACGGCGGGGAAGTTGCGCTCGTTGCCGGGACGCACCGACTCGGCGAAGTAGCGGGTGGCGCGCATGGAGGCCTCCACGACATTGTCGGCACCGGGAACACCGGTCGAGGGTCCGTTGGGGAAGAAGTCAACATTGGCCAGGCGCTGGCTGGTGCCCATGCCGTAGGCGGAGGTGTGGATGGCATCGACGAAGTCGGCATCGCCGCGGGCAAGGCCGGTCAGCTGATCCTCGGGCTTGCCGTAGATCTTGGAGGGGTCCAGGGCGGTGATGCGGCGCAGCTTGTGTCCGGTCTGGCGGGTGAACTGGCGGCCAGCAACGCCGGCGACATGGGCAGCGGGTCCGGAGCCGATCAGGTGGATGATCTCCTGGGGCACGTTGACGGTGTTGGTCAGCTCGACGAGGCGGTTGCCGATGATCTCGCCGATGCGCTCGATGTTCAGGGTGGCGTACTGCTCGAAGCTCTCGAGGGCATTGCCCAGCTGGATCACGATCAGGTCGCCGGTCTTGGTGTCCTCGTTGTCATCGCCCTGGCGGCGGCGCTGCTGCTGGCGGGTCTGCTGCTCCTCGCTGCTGCCGCGCTGGCGCTGCTCCTCGCCGGAGTAGTCGGAGTCGGTGGTCGGGTAGGGCTGGAGGTTGTAGCGCTGCTGGTAGGCCTGGACCAGCTTGCGGGTGGCCTTCTGCACCTGGCCGGTGGTCTCGGGCAGGCCCTGGATGAAGATGGTGACCTCGTCATCGCCGAACCTCTGCTGGCGCTTCACGGTCTGCACAAGGGTGTTCAGGTTGAACTCGATCTTCTGGCCGCGCTCGCCGACAATGTAGCCCTTCACCTGGCTGGGCTCCGGGGTGTAATCGGGCTTGAAGACGTGGTTGAACTGGGACAGGTGGTCTGCAAGAGATTGGAGTTAAGATGTGGCTTAGGAGAGTCTGTCTCTGGGGGCAGTACTTACAGAGTTTGTCCAGCAGAGTGGCGCCATCCTCGAGGCTCATCTCCTGGAGCTGCTTCAGGTTGACCTGCTTCAGCGAGGGCAGCTGCTCGATCTCCCGGGGGTTGACCCAGTTGCTGGGCTGGTCCACGCCGGCCAGCGAGTTGGAGTGACGACGGCTTCCGGCCTGGGGAGTGGCCACGGTGGCCGCCAGCAGGCAGGCCAGTACGCAGAGGGTGCGCAGGGGATTCATGGTGAGTTCCGGTTGCTTCCTGGTTCGACTACTTCAGACACCGTACCAAGTTGTACTGCATGTCGGTTGCCTCGGATCCGCGGGCTTTTATACCCGATCGGCGATCCGAGTCAGCGGATTGTGCACGCGCCGGGTCCGGCGGAAGCGATTGATTCGGCGGCGGCTCCCGGCTCTCGGTTCCCCGTCTCCCGTCTCGCGTCTCGCGTCCATCGGATCAGCAGTAATCCATATTCGCCGAGTCAGGGATTTTGCAAGACTTCTTGATGAGTTTTGTCATTTCTGTTCTCTTTAGTTTTTGCCCTTTTTCAGCCTCCATAATATGTGTTTATTGTTAACGCAATCCGGTGTATGGGGCAATAACTTCTTGGCCCTTACATAATTGGAAAGAGGAAGCCAAAAATAAAGCACGAATTAAACTCATGATAAGTTCAAGCTGTTGAACTTTTAATTTATATACCTGAGGGGTTAATATATATGTTTAAACATTTTTTTTAATAGGAAATTCTAGAGCAAGTCTGGAATTTGAAGTCCCATGGAAATGTATCTCAAAGTGTTTAAACATTATGAAATCTGGGATTAATTTAAACATAAATTTGTTAAGAAAAGAAAGTTTTGATGTATGTTGGAAACAGTTAAAATATTAAATATATATATTTTTATTTATAATGAAATATTGCCCTATATATCAGATTATAATTATAGATTATTATTATAGATAAGTAACAATAAATTAAGAAATACATCAGCCGAAAGCCACAGCAGCGAGGGTTGATATTTATCCTGCAAAATAAAATAAATAAAATATAAATATTTATAAAAATAATTAAATACAAAAAGAGTATATAAATATAATATAATAATAAGCAAATAATTAAAAAGGTAAAAATTAATTAGTAAATTAGTATATCAATAAATAAAATAAGTAAACAAATTTATACAAAATAAATGTAACTAAAATAAATAATTATTAATAATAATAATAATATATTTATTAATTTATACAAAATAAATGTAACTAAAATAAATGAAAAAATTAAAAATCTAATTATAAATTTAAATAAAACTAAAATTCCAAAAGAATAATAATAATAATAATAAAATAAATCTAATAATAAATTTAAATAAAACTAAAATAACGAAAGAAACCTTTAAATAATAATAAATTGTGTTTAAGCTTAAGTAATAAGTGTAATTTAATTCTAGTTCTAAGTAAAAACATAAGTATACCGCAGTTTAAGCTGTATTTAGTTTCACAAAATTATCAATAAATATATCAAACCACTTAAAACCCCTAAAATAAACAATTTTCAGCCCAAAAAAAAACACGCACTGTTTGTTTATATTATTTCAAGCTGATATTATCGAATTGCTTGTTATTGAACACCTTAAACCTTTTTGTTTGAGCTTTTTCTTGCAGTCTCAGTTTATTCGTGCTCATATTTCAGTCTCCAAATAACGCAATCGATAAGAAAAAAGAAAAAACCGCTTAAATAAATTAAAAACAAATTTATAAAAAGCCGCTGAGCTTACATTTCCTCTGGGAATAAAGTTTGCGAGGAGTTTAGGCCTTTTGAAAGAAAGTCTTGGCTAGCAAAACGTATATTACATTAATTTCATTAACTTATAATTATTTTAGTTTAATTAAAGCCGAAATGTGCAAAAAATAACCTCTGGGAGAACCTTTTGAAACCCCTTTCTAAAGTCCCATTTTACAATGTCATAATCTTTCATTATCTTCCCCTGGAAACTAAAAACATTCGACGCTTTTCCTATCATTGAAATCTGGAATCAATGAACCCATGAAAATGGCCCTGAAATTGAGATGGGAAATATTATTTTCAATCTGAAATATGAGAAATAAAATAATTAATTGGAAAATTGTGTACAAAATTCTGTATGAAATAATAAAATTAAGTGAATAAAATATCTAGAAAATTAATCATAAAAAGCAATTGTTTTAAGCTTTTTATGATTAATTTTAGTGATTAATTAAAGCCATCATTTTAGGCCTTTTATCATTAATTTTAAATGTATTTTAGGAATAAGAAGGGAAGCCACAGAAATAGCTATATATTTTTAATTATTTTATTCTCAATTTTAAATTTAAATAGGTTTTAAAAATAAAATAGGTAAAAAGCATGTCTACTAGTTTTCTATACGATAATATAATATATAATAAATTTTATAGCTATTTTAATAATTAGAAGGGATACCCCAGAAATAGCTGAGAATTTGTATATATTTTATTTTGAATTCAAAATTTAGATACATTTAAAAAATAAAATAGGTTAAAAACATGCTTTTACTTGTATTCTTTACGAAGGTTTTTATGACACATTTTTACAAATATTTTAATAATAAGAAGGGATACCCCAAAGATTTTTATATATTTCATTTTGAATTCAAAACTAAAATACATTTCAAAAATATACTATATATTGTTAAGAAACTTAGAGATTTATTTTAAATATTTATATTGCTTTCAAGTTATTAGTCTTATTTTCTCAGCACCTCTCTAAGTTCAGATCGTAGACCCGAGGAACCATTTTGTCGTCACAAAGACAAAATCACTTTAAATATAAATACATATAAAATATATTAAAACTTAATTTAATTGCATGACGAATTAAAATCGAAATGTAGAATGAATTGGTGCCTGGGCTGTGCAACAAAGTTGCAATAGTTTTGCAACAAACTAAACATTATCAGCCGCCGGCCGGCAGGTGCTGGGTCATCATCGGCCGGGTCAGGGAGTCAGGTGAGCTCGTGTGCCCACGCAGCACTCTCGGCGCCCCCCTTCCGGCGCGAAACCACCTGAAGCAGCGAAACTCAGTGACATGGAAGGGCACTGCCATATGGATCGGCCAGCGGATCGATTGGCTATATAAGCCGCTGTTGGACAGCGGAACAGCCAGTTCAACTCGCTCTGTGTTGAAGTCGCATCCCCGGAACCGAAACCGAAACCGAATCATGAATCCCATGAGAGTGCTGAGCCTTCTGGCTTGCCTGGCGGTCGCCGTCATGGCCAAGCCCAACGGACGCATGGACAACTCCGTCAACCAGGCCCTGAAGCCATCCCAGTGGCTGTCCGGCTCCCAGCTGGAGAACATTCCGGCCGTCGATGACCTGACCATCGAGCGTCTGGAGCACATGAGCCTCGAGAGCGGCGCTGAGCTGCTGCAGCAAGTTTGTGAGTATTTCGCGAGTCCTTTTTTGGGATGACATAAAATTAATTAAATACTTTAAACCCTGGTCAGACCACCTGTCGCAGATCCACCACAATGTGGAGCCCAACTTTGTGCCCAGCAACATCCAGGTTTACGTGCCCAAGCCCAATGGCCAGAAGACCGTCGCCCCCTTGAACGAGATGATCCAGCGGCTGAAGCAGAAGCAGAACTTCGGCGACGACGAGGTGACCATCATTGTGACCGGCCTGCCCCAGAACACCGAGACCGTCCAGAAGGCCACCCGCAAGCTGGTCCAGGCCTACATGCAGCGCTACAACCTCCAGCAGCAGCGCCAGCAGGCCAAGGCCGGACAGGACTACGAGGACAGCAGCGACAAGAAGAACCAGCGCACCAGCAGCGAGGAGGACTCCAGCGAGGAGGCCAAGAACGGCAAGACCCAGAGCGGTGACATCATTGTAAGTTTATCCCCAGCTTCTTGCCAGGACTTTCCTCTATCTTAATCCTTGTGATCTTTTTCGTAGGTGATTGACCTCGGCTCCACCCTGACCAACTACAAGCGTTACGCCATGCTCGACATTGAGAAGACCGGCGCCAAGATCGGCAAGTGGATCGTGCAGATGGTCAACGAGCTGGACATGCCCTTCGAGACCATTCACCTGATTGGCCAGAATGTGGGCGCCCACGTTGCCGGAGCCGCTGCCCAGGAGTTCACCCGCCTGACCGGCCACAAGCTGCGTCGCGTCACCGGCCTGGACCCCTCCAAGATCGTGGCCAAGAGCCAGAACACCCTGACCGGCCTGGCTCGCGGTGATGCCGAGTTCGTCGATGCCATCCACACCTCTGTCTACGGCATGGGCACTCCCATCCGCTCCGGCGATGTTGACTTCTACCCCAACGGCCCCGCCGCCGGTGTTCCCGGTGCCAGCAATGTCGTGGAGGCCGCCATGCGCGCCACCCGCTACTTCGCCGAGTCCGTGCGTCCCGGCAACGAGCGCAGCTTCCCCGCCGTGCCCGCCAACTCCCTGCAGCAGTACAAGCAGAACGATGGCTTCGGCAAGCGCGCCTACATGGGCATCGACACCGCCCACGATCTGGAGGGAGACTACATTCTGCAGGTGAATCCCAAGAGTCCCTTCGGTCGCAACGCTCCCGCCCAGAAGCAGAGCAGCTACCATGGCGTCCACCAGGCGTGGAACAACAAGGACAACAAGGACTACGAATAGGACAAACCAGCCTCAAAGCCACACACACACACCCGCAACACAACAACAACACGCTTCCGGTGGAGCAACAAACCGTAGTCCCTAAGTGCAATAATAATTCGGCATTTTGTAGCAACTTGTAACGAGCAGATCGCAAAATTCAACTCGCAAATAAACGCTGACGACTCTCTTTGACAGAGAGCCAAAACGTACATAAAATGTGGTTAATATGGTATATTATATATATATATATATAGATATATATAGATATATATATATATATATATATATATATATATATGGGAGTGTAAGGATCTTGCCGGAGGGGTTGGGTATTCCAGGCAGCTCATTGATAACTCGCTAGGTTTTAAGTTTATCTGAGAGATAAAAGTTCTAGAGTAGAATAGGTTTGGGTTACAAGGAACATAGCATAGATACTTGCCTTTGAATCTGGGTAATAAAATATTTAAATAATATAATAATTACCATAAGCTAAATACTTAAAATTGGATAATAAACTCGGAACATAGCATAGATACTTGCCTTTGAATTTATGAAATGAAATATTTACATAATAAAATAAATATAAATAAATAATAATTATTTTATTAAATACTTTAAATTGTATAAAAAACTGGGAACATAGCATAGATACTTGCCTTTGAATTTATGAAATGAAATATTTAAATAATAAAATAAAAATCATAAATTAAATACTTTAAATTGTATAATCAACTGGGAAAACCATAAGACAATAAACTTTCATTGTAGCTTAAAATTGTGGAACATGGTTGTAGGAACATTTGTTTTTAAATATTTTTGCCAAAATACTTGAAGATATGGTCCATTTCCCCTCATTTGCAATGATTACGTTGGCTTTTTAGCTGCTAAAAAAGAGTTTAATACAAATTAATCATAAATTCTTTTTAAAACATTAATCCCGCAATTAAAACAAATAACTTCAAATTGCTTTTGTAAACTTAGATTTATTTTATTGTTGCCTGTGTGTGTGTTATGTTTTTGTTTTAATACTTTTCATGTGTCAATTGCATTGCATTAGATGGGAAAAGAATGTTTTTTTGGGGGGCAATTGGGAGGCAATAACACAATAACAATAAACCTCAACCCGAAGCAATAACAACTAGAAATATACAGCCAGGAGATTTAGCTTTTGTTCAATTTCGATCTATTTTATGTATTTACTCGATTTACTTGTTTAATTAAGTGCACATTCCGAATTGTTAGAATCATTGGGTATTATCTATATATGTAGTTTTTCTGTGGTTCGGTTAGCTTTAGAGGCAAAGAAGGGCTCAAAAAAAATAAAATTGGGTATAAGCGCAGGCCAAAAGTGTCTTAAAAGTTAGCTACAGTCTTTCTTAAGATACACACTTTTTATGTACACACAACCCTCACATGCCCACGAGTACAATTCTTAATTTTTTTTGCATTGGTATATATACACAATAATCGCTTGTTTAAAATTAGTTTTGATTTTCTTTCTTTGTTTTTGGTTTTTTTATAACAATTTCATTGTTTCGATTTTGTTTTTCTTTAGTAGTTTCAGTGAGTGGAAGCAGTTTTTTTGGTTTGTTTTTCATTCGAGTATTTGATGGTTTCCCAGCTACTTTAACTATACGCTATATATTCCTATATATATAGTATTTTATATGTATATCGTTAATTAATCATACTATCAATTTAATTAGCTTTGAGGCCGAACTAAAGCACGAGGCATTCTTTTTATTGCCGTTTATTCAAAATGTTTATCAAACTTTGTTTTTTTTTCAAGTATATTTTAATATATATATATATATATATATATATATATATAGTATGTATATATAGATCGTTTGGTGCGCTCTACAGTGCAAAATATTTGCTCAATTATAAAATTGTTTCACAGTTTTTTTTAAATCCTTTGAACTCAACCGAAAACAAAACAAGTTGGAATGCTATAGCCGCAAGTCGGGGCTATGGGAGGTCCGTTAAAGAAGGCTTTACTTTACAGAATTTGACATATTTTTACAGATATTTAGTTAAACTTTAAAACGGATTAACAACGGACAAGAATAGGTACATTTTTAAGAAAGTTATCCTCCAGTAACAGACCTCGCTGCAGTTTCTGTTCTGCTGCATTTGTGGCTTCTAAGCAAAAACTCTTTCGCTAAACTCTGTCATGTATATATATATTTTTGGATCTGAGTTATCCAATTGCTGCAACTCAAATAGCGTTTGTTAGCCAGGCAATAGTTCAATTGAATTCCTCTTCGTCTTCAGCAAGTTCGTGATGGTTAATACATAATTACGCGAGTCGTGTCCTGTGTGTGTCGTGTCCTCTATGGTAAATCCTTACAATGTCCGTTCAATTGAATTTGTATCACAGCAATATATTTGTTTTCGTTTATATGTATAATACGTGTGTGTGTGTGTATATATCTACATATATATAGTTTTGTGATCTGGTAGAAGCAGCGAGGATGAGCAATAAATATAAATCATAGGGCAGGGGCAACCTTATACACTCTTGCACGAGGCTAATATGGCCCAAAAACTATCGAAAGCTGTCATAAGAACAAGATTGGTATATCATAGGTTCGGGTTTTCATAACATTTTGGGGAACTATTGGTATATAGGGTCAGGTTTTTATAACATTTTTGGGTAACTAATATATGGGGGAATGTGTGGGGAAAGATTTGATAGCAACAAGTTGGGTAACAGTCCTCTGACTTTGCTTTTTTAGGCGCTATGCATCTTGTTACTATTAAGTCTTTCGTAGAGTTCAGACCGGAAACCGAGGGAAAAACAATGTGTTGACCTATAAGCTCCTTGGCGTCCAATCAAAACAACAACCCAGCTGTGTCCAGTGTTTGTACTCTCAAATGCGCTTGATGGTGGGGCCGGTGAAGAAGACGGAGACCTTGCGCTTGAACCGCTCAATGGTGGGCTCGTGCTCCTCCTCGTAGTCCTCGTCGTCGTCGTCATCATGCCGCCGATGGTGGTGATGCTGATGGCTCTGCACCTGCAGATGGAAGGGTTGCAGGTGATGATGAAGTTGATGCTGTCGCGGCTGCTGTTGTGGCTGCTGACGAGGCTGCAGCTGTTGCTGCTGCTGCTGTTGCTGCTGCTGTTGCTGAGGATGTAGATGCGAGCGAGGCTGACGATGATGCTGAGTGCCAAAGATAATGGTGCGTGGAAAGGCTAGAGGCACATTATCCTCACCCTCGCCATCCTCGTCCAGATCCTCGTCGTCGGCATCCTCGCCCGCCTCGTCGCCACCAGGCCCGCCATCCGACTCGCTGAAACCGGGATTAAGTATTATATTCGGTATAAGCTCAATGCTGTCCCAACCATCTTGCAGTTCTTCAGGCCACAAAAATGGAGTTTTTTAAAAATGGTTGGGAAATTTTTTAAAGAATTTCCATTGAGAGAGAGAGACAGACAGGTAGATAGATGGATAGATAGAGAGAAAAAGAGAACGAGAGAGAGAACAAAAATACACGCATTAGAAATATTTTTAATAATTGTTCTGTACTTTACCTCTGCTTTTCTAGGGGGATTTATTATTGTTTGTATTCAGGTGTGGAGTGTGTTGTGGGTGTGTGTGTGGAGTGTGTGTTGTGCAACAGTTTAACACAAATATTTACAGGCTGCGCTTCAGCCAAGTGACACTTGAAAATAAAGGCGTCACTTGAAGCCTCCAAGCGTTGCACGGGGCGTATGCGTAATGCAAGCAACAAATTTGTCTTGCTAAATACAAGTGTGTGTGTGTATAGAGTGTGTATATATATGTATATATATGTATTTAATGTCTCTGTGTCTTGTGTGCATTTTCTATGAAAATCCAAGCTCAAGTGTGTGTGTTTGTGTGTTTGTCTTAAAGACAACAAAAAGCTAAATCAAACGAAACATTATAACTCTTTTTTTTTTTTTTTTGTTTGGGTTTTCCTTTTTTTTTAGTTTCTTTAATTTTTTCTTGTTTGTTTAATATTCGTGCTCTTTTGGGGCTTTAATCGTTGAAAATGCAAATAACACAATAATATTCAGTAGGTTACAACAAACAGGGTTACAACATTAATAAAGCGTTGCCTAGGCATTTTACAATATTTATATATATATATATATATTTAGCAGTATCTCTATTTAGGGCTTTAGTTATATAGGTTTTTTGGTTCATTCTTAGCTCATTGCTAAAGCTAAAGCTTAAAATTGTTTAAGACCTCTAGAGACGGTTTGGGTTTACTTTGGTTTTAAGACTTTGATTTCGTTTTAGACTTTGATTTCATTGATTGATTTTGGCTACTAGTGCTGGCTATCACAGTTAAAGTGCTTAAAGCTGTTACTTTTTGGTCTAGATTGGTTTTTTAGTTCAAGTTATTTGGAATCTAAGAATAAATTATTCCAGGGCTCAGAGTGATTTTTGTTTGACTTAAAAGAAAGCTGGAATGTAATTAAGCAAATCTAAATATTTACTATACTTGTAATTTGATTTCTTTTATAAATTTAAATATTGCCTAAGGCAGTTTTAGTGACTGATTAATAATTGACAATTTGCTGAGCGCTTTTCTAGGTTTATATATTATTTTTGCTGGCAACTCTCTATATATTTCTCTCCAAAATACTATTCGAAACAGGGTTATATATAAACAGGTATTTAAGCTAAATTAAAGACCATCTCTTGCCTCAACATTTGCCCGCTCTAAAAGGCATTTTCATATGAATTTTTTCACTTTTGTGATTGTATTTACAGTTCCCACTAAGGCTATGTACACACACATATGTAATATATATTATATATATAATTTATAAGCTTAAATATAAACAACATCCAACAACGACAAGGCAAACATTTCATTGCCGCAATTAGAACAAACAAAATGCGTTTTAAACTCAACTTAAACTATTAATAACAACGATAGTTAGCAGCGGCAACAAGGTTATAAGGCAATAATTATAAGGTAACAACAGCAACAACATCAATATATATATATAGTATATAACATTAATTAATTAATTTAACAATGCAGGTAAATGGTAAGCGAGTCAACTGAGGAAACTAAGAAAAGCCAAATGGAAAAGCATCAACATCCGCCACAAAAAAACAGGTGAGAATTGCTGCTGATAATTTTGCTGGTTAAATATTTTTTTTTCTTAGGGGTTTTGTTTGCTGATTTTTTTTTTAACTGAGAGGGGTTTCTTGGAGTTTTTTTTTTTAGGTTTTTCTTAAAGTTGATCGACTTAGTCTGTACCCATTTGCGCTGACTGATAGCACTCCTTGGAGAGCACAATGCAGAGTCCGATCGCTAATATCACAAGGGTCCCGAGCACTATGCTGACGGCCACTATCCAAATGCGTGGATCGAAATTGTCTAAGTCGGGTTTTATAAGGCGTATGAGATCTGAGGTGGCGTACACACACACATTAACAGAGGGACAGCAATAGCGAGAGACAAATAGAGACCAAGAGAGAGACGCAGTGAGAGAGAGAGAGAGAGAGGGGAGAGAGAGAGAGATACAGATGGACAACGAAAATTAACAAAAATCACAAGTCTCCAAACTTACTAAACAATAAGCTATATTACGTATACGTAAGTTAAGTTAGGCTACCAATCAAGTAACTAGAGATGGGCTCAGTCGGTTCGGGGCTGCAGCAAAAGATATATATCTTAAAAGATATATATATGAGATCGTAATGCCACAACCCCCAACCGCTGGACCCTTAAATAGATGTCCACACCAATTGAAAATGACTGAACTACCGTTTAGAATTACATTTTACACACTTAATAGTCAAATCAAAGTTATAGAACGACATATCGATAGTCTAGCCTGGATGTCAGACCTAAGCCTAGTCTAGCCTAAACAGAACCTAGCTATAAACTGATAAGATAGACCCTGAACCGGTTGTACTTACCCTCCTCCTTGGTTTCCGGCAAAGTGGTCACATTGGTGGTGACCACCTCGCCGCTGCCCAGCTCGTTGTTGGCCCATATCCGAAACTCATAGGTGGTGTTGGGTGCCAGGCGATAGACCTCCATTTGGCGCTACAAAAGAAATAAAATTATAATAAATAATTAAGCTCTTAGAAGAGACTTTCTATAAAATATAAGAGTACTTACCACATTGGGGGCTATATTAATGGGATCCATGCGACTCCAGGCATGCTCGAAGCTCGCATTCGCCGGCGGCGTGCTGTACGAGACATTCCGGAACTCGGCCGTGAAACTGCGCACCGGATAGCCGCCGGACTGGGTCTTGTTGAAGCGCCAGATGAGAAAGCCCAGTATGGTGGAGGCCTTGAAGTACAGTTGCGTCACCGGGCCCGGAACCGTGCGAACGGTGAGCTTTGTTCGCTGATAGGCCAGGTATTCCACTTCCTCCTGCTCGCCCTGCTCGGGGTCCTTGGCCGCTTCCTCCTGCAGTTCCTGTGCCTGTTGTGGTGGTGAGGTAGTTGCTGATGTCGCTGGATTACTCGTTGCAATTGCAGTTGCCGTTGCAGTTGACGATGGCCGGGGCAGGGAGGCGAAGCACACGTAGATGCCAGCATCCGAGGGGCTTACATTGCGCAGCACCAAAACACGACCAGTCTGTGGAGTTACGAGTTCAGTTGCAGCGAGTAACGAGAAGGAATAACGAGTGACGTATGTTTTATGTTAAGCAAACTCACCTGAACTATTGTGCTGTTGTTGCCGTGCTCTTTCACCCACATTATGTTGCCCTGGGCTATGCAGGGTATGCTCACATTGTTGCCCTTGTCCGTGGCGTATTCGTTGTACTTGATCGTCGAGCTAAGTACAGTGAGCACTGTAAGAAAGGAGAGAAAGTAAAGGTTAGTATAACAGTTTGTATAAGCAGATTGATCAAAAATATATATACTTAATATAAATGATAAATGGTAAAAATATGTAGCAATAGAATGGGACTATAAATTAAAGTTATAAAAAAATAATAATATATAACAGTTTGTATAACAAATTTTTGTCCAATACTTTACCTACTTTCTTAAAGAAGTTTTAATAAAAAATACTTCTAAAATACTTTATAAATAAATGTATAAATGTTATCATATCAAATGCTGCTTTTATACCACTCTATAAAAGGGCTGTATTACACAAAGTATGACACCTATATTGTATAACACATTTTTTTGCATACCAAGTTGTTTAATAGCTTGAATAGCAGATTCTATACTAGTTTTTATAAAAAATTCACTGCAAGTTTGTCTAACAAATTCCACACATTTTTGTATAACAGTTAATCTATCAATTAAAAATTGTATACAAATGTTATAACACACCATATAACAGTTTTTAATAAAACAAATGAAATTAAAAAATGTTAACAATAATTTTTATAGAATTTTATAAAAGAGATTGACATAACATATAAAATTTAGAACGTGGCGTTGGTTTATTTAAAAACCACCCAAACCAAGTACACTTTTCCACTCCAAGTGTTATACAATTCTTCCTTAAAATACACCCAAATTACCCCTCTCTATACCCCAAGATGTTCCCGATTAGCTCCTCCCACTTGAGCACTTTCGATTAATTGATAGATAAAGCCTTCAGTTGACCTTCCCTTCGAGTCGGGGAACATGGTTAGCTCACAGTTTGCGCCCCGATGTCTCTGTGGCTGGAACGCTGCCTGACGGGCTATTTCCAGCTCATGGGCCTGGCCTGCGGCTGGAGCGGCTGCCGCTTGGGTCGGCTGCTGGGCAGCAGTTACCTGCTCCTCATACTGATCGAGCGGACGTGCGAGGTTCGGAGTTACTTCAAGAGGGAATTCTTGGAGGACGAGAGCGACTCCTCGTCGGGCATGTCGTTCCTGTTCGCCAAGACCGTGCAGGGTGTCAATGTGGGCTACAAGCTGGTTCACGCCCTAATCGCTGGCATGGCCCTGGTGGAGTGTCAGCGAAGTCGCCGCCTGTTGGAGCAACTGCCTCCGGTTAGGATCACATCGTTCATATACAGGCAGCTGGTCGTGGAAGTCCTGCTGAATGGCTACATCCTCGGTCTGAATATCTACATGTGCAGGGATCGATTGGCAAGCCTCTTCGAGTGCATTCGTCTTATGTACAGCAACCAGGCGGTACGTGCTCGATATTTGCAAATGCTGCTCCTTGTGGATCGCCTGGACTTTCAGCTGGACCAGCTTCTGCACAGGATGACCGCCCAGGGACGAGTCGTGGACTATCAGACGCTGCGAACGGATTACGCCCATTTGGCCAAGGTGACGCGATCGCTGTCCCGACTTTATGGCCTCTCGCTGCTCCTCCTAAATGTCCTGTGTCTGGGCGACTGCCTCATAGCGTGCAACGTGTACTTTATGGTGGAATATCTAGAGGTGATGCCCGCCAGTTGGTTTATCCTCAGTCAGGCCTTTTACATTGTCATTCCAACGCTGGTCAAGATCTGGACCCTGTGCGCCGCCTGTCAGCGATGTGTGGGAAAGGTGAAGGGAGTTTCTTTTACCCAACTTTTAACTTAATTTTTTGATATTTAATTGATTCCCTTTCCAGGCCAAGGACTTGCAGGCACAGCTTAAGGATCGCCCTGGACAATCGCCAGCGGAAAGGCTTCAAATCGAGGAGTGTGTCCTGCAAATTATGCAAGATCCCATATATTTCGATGTCTGTGGAATATATCAACTCAACCTGCAGTCCCTGGCGGGGGTAGGTTTCTGAAAGCGAAGAATAAAATCCAAGAGGATCTTAAGTTTTCACTCTTTTTTTTTGCAGATGTTCTTCTTTATCCTGGAGGCCCTGGTAATATTCCTGCAGTTCGTGTCTCTCGTTGGACCGAGCCAAAGCATGGACTAATAAATCATCGGGATCAGAGGTCACAGGTCAGAGCTGTGAGCAACATGCAACATGGAAATTGAAGGAAAAAAAAAAAAGAAAAAAGCAAGGAAAATCGCAGGAGAAAAAAGCAAACAGAGCGCAGGGGAAAATTCTTCAATTTGGCCTTTGTTGTATTTCTGCATGCGGAAAATGTTGAAAATGTTGCCGCGACACGCGAAGGTCATACACACACACACACACACACACTCTGCAGTGCTTACATATTTATGACGATGCCTGTTTCCGCTTCTGCCTCTCCCTCTGCCGCTCCTTTCCTCGCTTGTTCGACAGCCATCAGGCCATCAGCCATCAGCAACGAAACAACAATGCCAACAATAAACACCAAAAGGCAATGCTATATTTTATTTTTGGCCAAAGCTAAAAGTCACCTATTAAAACACACTGCGTGGGCCAAGAGGGGAGTGGAAGCTAAGAGCAAGGGTTGCAACCAAAAAAAAAAAAGGTGACAAGAGCCTAAAGCCTTGTGGCTATTGATCCTGGTATTATCCATTTTAATTGGGTTCATGTTGCCCCCGTTGTTGTTGCACTTGCCATGTCCAAGACTCGGCCTGACAACTCACTTCATGTCGGCGAAGTTAGAACCAGTTGGGAATTATAAGAGCACTTGTGGGAGATTTTTTTTTAAAAAGAAACTAAACAAAATAAATCAGCAAAAATTACCCTAAATTTAAGGAAAATTAAACTATAAATTGTAATTAAGCGCTATTAAATAATTAATTAATTAATTAACTATTATTATTATTAAATAATTAATTAATTAATTAACTAATTATTTAATTAATTATTTATTTAATAGTGCTTAATTAATTAATTAATATTATTATATTTAATAGTGCTGGTCTCAAATTCACTGGAACTTTATTTTTTTAATTAATTTTAGTAAATTTTTAGTTACTTTTTAGTGTTTTTTTGCAATAGAACACATATATATATCTATCTTTTATTATATGTAAATTATTACATAATTAGTTGTAAATTATTACATATAATAATAATGTGTAAAATATTCTTAAAATAATATTAATAAATTATTATTATAATTTATTTTAGCATAGAGGTAGTTTTTTTATTTATGGACTTGATTTCTGCTTTATTTATCGTATCAATATATTCGGAAAAATACGCAGATAACATTTTGGAAATATATCTCATATCTATATCTAATATTTAGATTTATATTATCTATATTTTTGTATGTAAAAAAACGATCTCTTAATTAAAATTTTTGTATATATCAAAATTGTATGATTTTGTTAAATATATTTTAGACAATAAATTAAATCCTAATTTTCCTGTCTATAAAATTAAATTTATATTTTAAATATTCCTTTTTCGTTACTATTTTCTTCATTCTGCTTCTTATCAAGTTTACACTGTTTCAAAAACAAACTTGTATACATGTATGTATATACACAAGTTTTTCAAAACAATATCAACATTTATTTCTTATCAAAATAAAAGTTGCAGCCTCAAAAGTTTAAAGGTTGATACCTGAACTTAACTAGATTGCTTTCCTAAAGTTGGCCATTGTAAATAATCCCGAGCGCAGGGCAAACGCAATCATTTCGCAAAAACACATTTCTCCACACACACACACACACACACACACACACACTCATTCCAAGAAACAGAAGAAAATAAAAAAACAAACAATTTTAAGGTTTAACCTTGTCCAAGTTGGAGCAGAAAAGTAAGTCAGTCAGTCAGTCAGTCATCCATAATGTTGATAAAGTTGCCGCTCTGCCTGGCGGAAAACTCGGGGCTGGTGGAAAACAACAGAGCCCTTTTTTGGGGCAGGGGGGAGGGTTATGTAAGACGCAATCTGCTTGCCGAAAAGTATGCAATGAATTTTGTAGTTGCTCTGCAGCCCCACGCCCCCCTAGGGACAGGCACCTTTAGACGCCCCCCTTTTGCCCGGTGACGTCAGATAATTGATTTCAACACGAATCCGATGCAGGTGACTTCATTTACACGGGGAAATCTATAGACATAAGAAATTTTACAGATGGGTTCATTAATTTCATTGATTAACTAATTTCCTAAATTAATTTCGTACATTAATTAATTTAAAAAACGTTTAATTAATTAATTAATTAATGAACAACCTATCTGAAAAGTTGTGGTGTATTAATTAATTAATTTATTAAACTATTAATTAAATTATAAATTAAAACCTTATTTAAATTATTGAAATTAAATTTATTAAATAAATGAACTGTTAATTAGTTTAATTTTCATAATTTAAATAAATTTTTAATTTATGATATAATTAATAGTTTAATAGTTCATTTAATTAATTAGTTTAATTTTAATAATTTCAACAGCATTTTAATTAATGATTTGGAATGTCAGAAGCCATCGATATATTGATAAATCAATATTGCAACGAAAATCGATAAATATATAATTGTTTTGAAGTTTCGATAAATCGATTTTTTTCGATTCGAAAAAGAAATAAATTTCAAAACGATTGTATATTTTTCGATAATATCGATAATTTGACTTTAAATGTGATATTTTTTCATGCTTAAAATTTTGATAAATCAAAGGTTACTATATTTTTTATTTAATATTAAAAACTATAGTTTTATCGATACAATTCAGCTCCAGATACATATATCTCTACAAGATTTGTAAATAATCCTAGCAGATCTAGTAAAAACTCTGGGAAATTCTAGCTTTTCTCAAACTTTTTTTTTTATAAATAAATAGCTAAGCTGTTCTCAATAAATTTAGAATTATTTTTTTGCAAGTGCAGTGCAAGGTCGGTCAATCAGAGGCGGCCGTCGCTCAATCACCGCTGGCTTGTCGATGGGCCAACCATCAATTGTCGAGCTATTTAATTAGGTCGCCCCAGGGCTTTCTTCGTTCGTGACGCATTTTGGCCAGTTGCCTATTTTTAGACGCGGTTTGCATTGATTTTGCCATAAACACGAGCCACCCAAGCCGAACCGCCCACCACCACCGCCGGCCCCATAACAAGCCGATAAACCAGCCAACAACAGCCGGCGATAAACGTAACCGAAGCCCAACGTCTCCGAATCCCCGAATTCTCGAGACAAAATGACAAAAGAGCCATGGAAATCCGGAAAAATAAAAACGAGAGCCCGGAGACAGTCGGGCGGGCGACACCTTTTGTTTATTGTTAACCGGATGCGGAAACCCTGGTTACCAACTATTATTTACTATGATGACTGACTGACTGACTGCTCGGCACGTGAGCAGGGGAATTTCCCCCGGAAAAACTAAAAACGGAAAATGTGAGAAAAACAGCAGCAACAGAAACTGAAAGTGCAACTGGAAATGTAATAAAATAAAAATGTTTGCCAATTGATGGGGGGGGGGCGGTGTTTTGGTTTTTTCCCCTTACCACTTTTCCCCTTCTCCCACTCTCTCTCTTTCCCTCTCTCTCTCTTTCCCCTCTATTTGTTTGTTTTCCCACGAGGGAAACCATGTCTACAGCCCCACCCTTCAGGGAACTGTGCTTTTTTTTCGTGCTTAATTATTTAAGCACTTGCCTCAATTTGAGCCAAACTTAGCAAACAAACTGAGGGTACAGGGCCAAGTCCTTACACCAACTTTTCAGTCTTGATTCCAATTAGGATGTATAGCTTAGAATTTAATAGGGGAAACCCCTAATTAAACAGAAGAGATCTGCTTTTAATATAAAATATAACAAGATGGAATTATGGCTTAAAATCTTAACCCATTAATTTCAATTTAAAATCTTCAAATATATTCTACAAATATCTAAAGTTATAATTCCCCTAAAAAATACAAACGGATGTATATTTAAACTTAACTTCATATTGAATTTTTTATGCAACATCCCCTGGAGAAGGAGTCTCACTGTAGCCACCTTTCTTCCCCATATTTTTTTGTGCATAGTTCTCAGCACGTTTCTCGTTTGCCTTCTGCGGCCATTTTGCATAATTTGCGGTCCCAAACATATATATATATATCCCTTATCCTCTTTACACGTACTACATACATGTACATATATCCCCGGCTATTGAAGCAACAAGCTGAGAAATAAAGTTGTCCTGATGGCACCCAGCTGGGAGATCGAATCCGAAGCCAAGTTCCAGGGGTCGTCAACGCACCAGGTTAACTTTTCAAGCGCCCCACTTGAGTGTCTCTGCGAGAGACAGCTAAAGATGAGCCTGAACCTGAAGTTGAAGCCAAGAAGCCCCTTTGAAATGTACATATTTCCTTAAATTGAGCAAAATGTACAACAGCAGGGCGGGGGGGCAAAAATCATTCATCAAATGCAGGAAATTCATTTTTGTTTTTTCAAACCGGATTTAATTTACTTGGCCATCAGGTTCTGCCAGACCAATTAGCAGTTGATTCGAAATGTTTACAGTATAAACTAAGGGAGGAGGTCAATGTATTGGAATACAAATTGATGGGAAAATGTCGTAAATTTTGATGGATTGAAATTTTAAAAGCTATGAGTATGTATTAGAAATATTTATTGAAGGGAAATACAACTAATAAGCTCAATTTTATATTGTAAATTTGATATATTAATTATTAATATTATATATTACAATTTTAAAATATCGAACTAAATAAATGTAATGTATTTAATTAGTGTTATTTATATTATTATATTGAATAGATATATATCAAACGGAATACGTATATCAAAACAAAATAATATCAATATTATTGTATTAATTACCTACAAAAATCTATTAAATTTATTTATCTGTCTTGACAATTTTATAATTTTTATTTTTACAGAATAATAAAATATTCATTGACTTATGCCTTAAGCGTCAAAAATATATACATTTATAGTATCGAAAAAAATATATTCTTTTTTATAAAATGAAAATTATTCATTCTTTCTTCTTAAACAATAAATGCCATAGAATTTCTAGGCTTTTATATATTTCTTATTACAAATTTGCCTTTGCATTTTATCATAACATTTTCCAAAACACAATTTTCTCCTCTTTTCTGTTTTCTACAACCGAATTTCAATTATAATCCTTGTCTATCTCAGCAAACAATATAAATCTCTGGAAAAATAAAGTATAATTTAATGCTTAAGCCCCCCACAATCAGTATCCAAAATAGATATCTCTTCTTGCGAATTTCATGGCTCTGAAAACTAATTCGATTTGAATAATCAAATGGCCGTAATGTTGTTCACATGTCGGCATATATTGTCCCATCTGCATGTAAATAATTTAATTGCGGACTGATATCCTGACACACACTCGAACAAATACAAACACAAACACACAAAGCGAAACAGAGCTCCGGCCCGAAGTGGGCGTGGCATGGCCATGTCCGATGCGTGTGTGTGTGTCTGGTGAATAATGAAATGGCCAACACAAATCGAATCAATCGAATCGAAACGAAAGCGACTTCCATTTGTCTCTTCATTCGCCGCTCGAGTTCACTTCGATTAATGAAAAGCTCCGGCAATATGCCCCGAGTGCTACCCTGGGAAAATTGGGAGAGCAAGTAACCCTGCTGGTTTGAAGTGCAATTTTACGTTGCAATATTAACGACTCCCGCGGCGACAGTCGATGGCAAAGCAATTACATTTCAGATACATTATAAAGGGGAATTTATTTATTTTAAATATTTATATTAAAAAAAGGATAAAATTGGAGAAAATAAATTAATTTATGTATTTAACTATCTACAGTCAGAAAAGAAAAAAAAAAGGCAAAAGTAGAAACTAGTTATTTCTGTATTAGGATTTTGTACTTCTAAAATTCGGCCAGCAACCTAACACTTCATTTCAGAAATGCTAGAACCACTTGGGAATTATAAGCATAACCGTGGAAAATTTTAAATTAAGAAATTTGAGGAAAAAAGAAACTTAACCCTTAAAAAATATATATATATATTTATAGCCTTGCATTAATTTTTTCTTAAATATAAAACCATATTCCTTCTTTTAATGCCTTGTTTTTTTTTAAGATAATTTTTCTGAAATATATAAAATTATTTCTAGAAGTGTATGTGTTAACCCTGACATTTTTATGGAGCTTAATAATGCATTTGGCTTAGAACGACCGCAAATTGTCCCTCGCTGCTAGCCACAACAATGGACAAACAAAAAACAAATAAAATACCGAAGGAATATTGAACATTGGAGAGCTGGACAAAATGCAGTTTAATCTATGAGACCATTGAATTCCAATTCATAAGGCTTTCAGGCACAACAACAACAACAACAACAACAGGGGTTAAGTAGGGGGCTAAGAGAGGCTGGGCAGCGGGGGTTACCCGTGTCAGTTGCAGCTGTTGCCCTCAGAAGACTCAGCAGACTCTATGCGATTATTCTGCTGGCACAAGAAAACAATAAAATAAATAGCACTAAAAAAACTGGGGAGAGAGCCAACCAAATGAAAGCAAATAAAAACAAATATAAGCAAAAAATGTATTAAGCAACAACAGCGGAACACAAAGAGTGGAAAATGGAAATGGAAAATGCATTTGGACAGTAGAAAAGGACCAGCAAGGCTTAAGCATATTATATATATTTAAACCTTTATATAAATAAATATATATAATACTTTTTATAGTAATATATAAGCATATAAAATATTTTATATAAATAAATATATATTATACTGAAAACATCCTAGAAGCAAGAACAAATAAAGTTCAACCACAAAAAGTGCCCACACAAAAGGCTCAAATATCTGCCAATTAAAAGCAATTTTTAACGAATATTTCTGCCAATTATTTTCTCTATATTATAGTATAAATATTTTATTTTGCTTTGAATAACTAATCCCCAGAAATTCAAGCAAAGGCTTGCCGCAATGTGTTTAACTAGCAATAAATGCCAGAAAATCGTTGCATGCAGGAAATGTCACAATACATTTGTATATTATTTGAATAACATGGCAAAACATGTTAATTATTCCTTGAAAAAGGTAAATACATACCAAAGTGAGTGACAGAAATTTGCAATTTATGCAAAGAATTTACACTGTGTGGGAAGCCAGTGAAGCGAACGGTTACAGACGTTGCCGGGTTTTTCTAAAGAATTTACATGACTTTGAATGCCTTGAAAGAATTGCTGGCAAAAATAGAAACATTTCACAAGGTCCACCACGTGGCACTTTCCAATGTCTGACTCTGGCTCTGCTTCTGGCCTGGTCAAAAGCACAAAAAAAAAACAGCAATCTCCCCTGGCCCAAAATGCCATGAACCCGGGGCCCAATCAAACGACACAGAGAGAACCGGTGAAAGGCGGGACACTTGAACCGAAACCGACTTGCGGGCGGGACAAAAGAGTCATTCAATGTTCTTGTTTTCCCCCGCATTTTACTTTTATTTCCATCTCGTTTCTGTGGCATTCTGTGGCAAGTCTCGGGAAACAACAGCGTCGCCTCGTTGGGGGGCGAAACTACTAAAGACTTTTCGCTGCAATTCCCCAAGTCACTTTATTATTATTATTGCCCACAGGCTCCGCAGCAGCAGCAGCAGCAGCCACGGCAGCAGCAGCAACGAACAAAATAAAAAGCCAGAATTAATTAAAATTCATAATTAGTTGCATTTTGCATGGCACCGGGCCACGAGGTCACGACGAGAGCTAATCCAGCCTCTGGCTCAACCCGGGCACAGTGGAATGCAATGAAGTATGCATGACCCCGGACCCCGGATAGCAGGTACAGAGAGAGAGTGGCTTACAGAGTATTTCAGGTCGTGGATATTTGTATTTTATTTAAATTTTACAGAAATCTTCAATAAAAAGTATACAAAATATATTTATGTAAAATTTAAATACATATATGTACATATATATATATTTAAAATTTTTATAAATATATTACATATACATATATGTATTTAAATTTTACATAAATTTATTTTGTATATAATTTTGTATACTTTTTATATATCTATATAAGTATTATATACTTACATATTTTTTGTTTATTTTTTTTACTTTTTAATGGAAATTTCTGTGGCAATTCATATTAAATTAGAATATTTTCCACATTTTTTAAAGAATTTCCAATTTTTCAACAATAAGAATTATTGGGTTCAATCATAAATAAATCATATAATAAGTAATATTGAGTATTTATCAAAAATATAAGCTGAAACCTCTAGTTAGGTTTTAGTTCTTGAAGAATAAATATAAACTGAATACAAAATCTCAATTTTCGATAAATTTAAATTTAAATTTAAAAAAAACCCTTCTATACATCCTTCTAAATTATATTTTTCACATATTTCTACCTTATATCTAGCGAATTTATGCCACTGTGCTTGCTCAACGCCGATTCTCATTTTGCACTTTATTTGCTTTGCAGAAGGAACTCGAAGAAGGCAGGGAGATTGGGGGCAGGGAGGGACAGAGGACAGGGAACAGGACTCTCCCTCCCTCTTTCTCTCTGGCCACGCCCACTTGTTGAACTTGTTGTTTTTTGTGTAGTTGTCGCCGCACTTCTAGTTCCATTCGCTTGGCATAATTGCAAAATGCATTTTTTCATTGCCTACTTTTATGGGTTTGTTTTTTATTTGACGTCGCGGGTGTGTCGCTGAGATGTGTGCTATGTGTGTGCTGTGTGTGTGTGTGTGTGCTGTGTGTGTGTGAGTGCAATTAGAGTCGCCTCACGCGGGCCTGCCCCAACCTGGCTGGCTGACTGGCGAGCACTCGAATTTCCACCTAGCGGAAAATCAATGCAAAAATCAAATTCACAAAACGTAAGAAAATATTCGTATGTGTGTGTGAGAGTGGGTGACCTCAACCTTTTCCTTGTGTGTGCTTTATTTTCTTTTATTTTTTTTTTTTTTGGCATTGCCATTGAAAATATGTCCCCAGACAAGCCGCACTCTCTGAGCGTTTGTCTTTTAATACCCTTGGCCTACGAGGCAAGTATATTTTGGGTTGATTTTGGTACAATATCTTTTATATAGAGTCAAGGAAATGCAAAAAATACACTCATTTAAAATGTTATTTAAATAAATTTATAACCTACAAATCTCGCACAATTGTTTATATAATTTATAGCTGGTTGTAACATCCCTGGAATATATTTTTTATTAATGTATTGTGTTAAGTAATGTACAAACAATAAAGAGAGTTGGTTTTTAGACCCCTAAATGGTCTTGAAGTATTGAATTTAAATTAATTAATTTAATTTTATTAATTCTAAACACTAAACACATTTATTGCAAATTATTTCAAAGATATTTTAAAGAAATAAGATACCTTAAGCATATTTTAAACCCTGTCTATATTATAAAGACAACCTGTTTATTATGTATTTATTTTTTTGATTTTTTTGTATAGTTTAGTGCTCTTATTTATACTTTCAAATTATTTAACTAAAAACTACTAACTTATTAAAAAGATGTTGATAATTTAGATATACTGCAGCTTTCTTTTTTCACCTCATATTTTTCAGACCCCAAACATATAATATATATACATATATTAAAAATTGGAACAGTTAGGGCATTCAATTCATCGAAGCTGCCCCCAAAAAGTTGACAAAAAAATCCCCCATTCTAATTGTACTCTAAAAATAGTGTCACCCTGGCGGAACAACAATGCAAATTGTTGCATGTGTTTCGCTGTGAAGTGCTTCCTCTGGTGGGGCACCGGTGGCGGTGTCAAAGTGCTGAAACCACAGTGTCGAATCACCAGCGACCACCAGGGGAACAGAGAGAAAGGAAATTTCAATTTCAATTGGAACCCCAAAAGAAACGAAAAATCCTTGGCTGTCAGTTAACCAAAGGCACCGAAACCGGAGCCCCCACTAACCCCCCTTTAATTTTGCGCAATTCGAGAAAAAGTTTGCCAAATTGGTGGCCACACTTGGCGGAGATGCCTCGCTCCAGCCGCCGCCGCCGCCTCCGCCAATTAGGTCCGACGACGACGACGGCTGTTCAAAGTCTTGGAAAAACAGACGGAAAAAAAATCAATTTTCTCAAATGAACAGCTGCCGGAGTTTTTCTTGGCAAACAGCAAACAGTTTCTCTTGGCGTTTCTCTTTGTTTTAATTAAAAGCAAACATTTGCAGCGACGACAGCGACGCGGACAATGGCTATTACCAAATAATGAGTTTGGCGAAGTCAAAACTACTGGACCCACCTTCGCTCTCTCCTGGGCTTTTCTGTTGCATCAACAATTCAAGGATTTAGACGCAATTTGCATGCAAATCAAGTGGATCAGGACATTTTAAGGGAAATAGGGGGGACCTGTGCTTGGAGCCTTAGGACTTGGGACACTTTCTCTGAGATTTATTATCTTTGCGGGCACATTTTGTTGTTAGATTCATGACAAATTAACGCAAATGAAATGACTTTGGAAGTGAGCTCACAAAGATGACTTGTAAATGTCCTGGAAATCTATCAAATATTTGTTTTTTTTTAAGGCAGCACATTCATTATTAATTTCAAAGTAAAATTCTTGTTAATTGTTTACCCAAATAAATATTAGTTTTTATTTAATTTAAGCTGCAAGTTAGTCTTTATTGTTTAATAATAATAAATCTTACGTTAAAGGAGAGATTTAAAAAATAGAATAAGCTACTATTATATCCTTTTTTTTAACGAAAAGAAACACGAAAGGAAACTAACTTCGCCATGACGAAGTTTCTATATCCTTGCAGCTTATAATTGGATCATTACGAATTAAACCTATTTTATTACATTTTATTTAAAATAATAAACAGATAAAAATATGTTGAAAAATAGCGAAATTAAAATTTTTCTCAATAAATTTCTTGAACGTTTCTATGGCAGATAAAAGATATAGTAGTCCGATTTTGATAAAATTGAAACCGAAATTCTAAAATAATACAAAAAGGCCATGTCAAAAGTTTTATAAAAATATTTTAAAAACTGGCTGAGTTATAATTTTTTTTCCTCAAAATTTTCCGATCGTTCCTACGGCAGCTTTATTATATAGCTCTCCGATTCGGCCCGTTCCGACTTATATAGTAGTGCAAGCATATATAAGACTGTCGGCAAAGTTTCATTCAGATAGCTTCAAAACTAAGGGAATAGTTTTCGTAAAAACGGACAGACAGACAGACGGACAGACAGAAATATATATTATTATATATATATATTATAAAAATATAAATTTTTATAGGGTCAGAAATGTCTAAAATTTTAATACCCTGTAAGGATATAAAATCTCAAATAATACCCTATGCTAACCCAATTCTATTCCCGAAATGAGTTCTTTAAGTTCAAGCTAATTTGCAACTAAGCCTTGGCGAGATTTGCCGCAATTCACTTAAATTTTGGTCCATCCAGTAAGTCCGGGCAACTTATCAAAATTTCCCACACTAAACCGTGTGAATCCCCACAATTTATTACACCCCGGTGACATCCCAAACGAAAATGAAAATGAAAATGTCCGGGGATAAGGATGAGAATCAGAATAAAGTATGGGAGGTGGAACGGATGGGGGAAACTCGACGCAGGAAAAGCTGGCAGGCCGGAAAAAAGCCTCGGTCCAACTGGACTCCCGTTGGAGTCAAATTGGGTCACACACACACACACACGCTGTCACACACACAGTAAGGACACATGTCCAGCACGCTGGACGCTCATTAATCCCAATTGGGATCGGGGTTATGTAAAGTGTCAAGTGCTTACCTTGGGTGAAAAATAATAGATTAAACGATGACAACGTTAGCACGGAGCTGGAAGTGGACGACATGCTTCCATATTACGCTTTACATAAGCCTTGGGTGTTCCTCCTGCTCCCTGCTCCCTGCTCCTCCTCCGCCTGCGCCGCCTCCGCGCTTTATCAGTCTCCGCTTTGGCACCCTTCGCCGGCTGCAAAGCAATCAACGAAATAAAAACAAAAACAACAACAGAAAACAGAAACAGAAGCGGAAACGGAAAAACAAAAACAAAAAGCTAACGGCGACGACGCGCCAAAAACAAATTCCCTTCACTGCTTCCTCTTTCAGCGTCTGCTTTCTCCTTTCGCATTTACAGTTGCTCGTGATTCGTTTATCGCGTGCTTTGCCCTATTGTCGTTGTTCTTCTTTGCTTTTTTCGGCTCTTTCTCTCCCTCTCTGTCTGTCTCTTCTCCCTTCTTCTCGACTCCTTTTGACGTAACTTCAAAATGCGGCTGCTGAGTTTCGGTACTTTTTGCACTGCTTCGTTTTTGATATTTGTTGTTGTTGTTACGATTGTGGAAGAAGGGGGGAGTTGTTGCCACTTTAAGTCAACGCTAAACTCGAAAAAAATGTGCAAATTTTTTATATTAAATTGAACTGCAGTTCGGTGTTTGTTTGGGCTCTGTTATCGGGACACTCGGTGTTGGTGTCCTGCGACGCGTCCGTTCGTGTACCGTTGCGTTCGAGTTGCGTTGCTCGACTGAAGCCAGGCCAAGCAGTGGCGCCCCTAGAAGCAACGCAGCAAGCAGAGCGACAAGCAGCGCAGCGGAAGCAAGCAGAGCTGCCGGATCTAGCTAGTTAACCGCCAGAAGCGGAGGAGAAACGGAAATAAAGCTAACTGAATCCTGTTTCCATTTTTGTTTTTTTTACCGGAAGAATCATTTTATTTGATATCTTTAATACATTTTTTTGTTTGAAAACTCAAGACTATTAAAATATTTTTAGAAAATACTTGAAAAAGTACTAGCAAAGAGAAAGATAAAAATAATTCTTGAGTTTTTAATTATTATATACAAAAATCTTCATAGTTTATAGTACAATATTAAAAACAGTTAATTCATGTTATAATTATAATTAAAATAATAGAAACTTAAAAGAAATTCAACTACATTTTGCTAATATCACTTTAGGCATTATTTAAAATAATCGAATTCTATTATTTGAATAATATTTATAACATAAATTTACTGTTTTAATATTTGTACTAAGTACTATGAAGAAAAAACCCATAAATAATTTGATTTAATAAATCAAAACTCAAGAATTTATTTGTTCTTTTTTATTGCCATGACTTTTTCAAATATTTTTTTAAATATTTTAAAATTCTTGTGTTTTTCACATAAAATTCAGCTAAATTTGGCTGACATCACTGACTGTCAATGGGTTTTGTGGGTACGAGAGTGGTGCGAACTATATTGGTGACTGCTGCTGCTGCCACTTGCCCTCCAAGTCCACTGCTGGCTCCAAACTCCTCCAACGCCTGCACCGCCTCGTTTAGAAGCACTCTCACATGCGCATACTTCATACGCCGTGTTGTGCAACTCTGCCTGAAGCTCTGTCATCTGTAGTTCACCTTGGCAAATATGCGAACGATGCACATACACACGCACACAGCATCCCCATCCTTATCCTTCTCTCCTGCGAACAGCTGTAAATGGTTGTTTACGGCTGGCAAGAAGGAGAGAAGGAGAAGGAGGAGGAGAGCAGCGTGAGGAGCTCAAGTTTGGGTTCAATGAACGCGCCAACTTAAAGTAAACATTATTCTTTCCTGTTCATCATCATATCTACCATATTTATATTTCGCTAAATATAGCAAAAAAAACATTAGGTGTATATTTATGTATAGGTAAAAGGTTATAATTTACAATTTAAAATACATGGCGTCCATGTAACAATAATGCATCCATGGTATATATAGTATACACCTTGATTCTATTAGGCTAGAGAATGGGTTCCCATTTGAATTCATGATATCGTGCTCTGTAAATGCAGCCCTACAACAAAATTAATGTTTGAGAAATTATACTGATCGAGTGCCTTTCTAGATGATGGATGATTAAACCTAATGTGGGGTGGGGGAAAGGGGTTTTTTTTTGAGCCTTTGATTCGGGTTCGGGGTGGCGCGGATTGATCTCTCCACTGGAAATGGGCAATCGTAATGGTAATGGTAATGGCAATGGTCTCGGTTTGATTCTGATTGCGTGTCAGCTTGTGTGGCTGCAATTATTAGTGTCGCGCATCTAGCGACGCTTTTGGATGCGCTCGATGTACTTGGTCTTGTTCAGGGCCCGGCTACCCGCATTCGGGTCCATCATGCGGTTCCAGTCGGTCTGGCCCACCACGAAGCCAATGGCGCGCATCTTTTCCTGCGAGCGCTTCTCCTCGATGTCAGCCCAACGCACCTGTAATGCAAAATAAATATGTTAGAACGCGAAATAAACAATGAGAGAGACACTTCCAAGCTTCATGCTCAGTGAACCCATTTTATGAGCTCTACACAAAATCTTTATCGGGAATGGAAGAGATCGATATAAAGCTTCACCAAAGATATCGGCGCTTAATATCATCTCAAAAATATAGTAAACTTTGCTAAATCAACATTTTCAATATTAAAAAAATGTTTTTAATGTACTTGATTTAATTTAAACCGATTAACTAACCAAAAAACCAATTTATCGAACATAAAATACATATTCATCGATTTTCGATCACTAAAATTCCGATATAATATCGATAAATAGGTATTTTCTGCCATTCATCGTGTATCTCTCTTAAAAACCATACACCTAGCTATCCCCATCTCTGTCTCTTCCATGACCGATATATATGTACTTTGAAAATTGGTTTCCTTGCGGAAATAATAACACTAAGCCCTTTACTCGCTCACTCACCCGCTTCTTGCCGTCACTGGTGGTTATGGGTGGCTGCCAATCATCTTCCAGCTGGAGATAATCGGCCATGCTGGCATGCCTTCGGTTCTGCATGAGACGCTTGGTGCCATCCAAGCGAGCTGAAAAATACAAACGGGTAAGAGTTAGGATTGGGATCTGGAGAGCATGTGGTGATGATGCGGACTTACCCAGATTATCCTCAGTGTTGTCACATTCCCACTTGCTTTTCAGGAAGCCGCACTGCACCGCACACGAAACGCAAGGATATTGCAAGCCGGGTTATTTAAGTGGAGTGCAATAAATGGGAGAGTTTCAAGGGAAAACTTTTTAAAGGTGTATGTTCCCATGCTACCAGACTACCTATATCTCGAGCCTAAAAAGCCCTTGAAAAACAAATACAGTTCCTAGCGACTGACTGGATTGCAAAGATTTGGGATAAAGCAAGCTAATACTTTAGTCCCTAAGATGTATGAGTAAAATATATACTCTTCAGAAAACATATAACTTTAAAAAATTAAATAAAATGCTAGAATAAAATATATATTTTTTAATTCTGTCCAGTTCTAGTTGAACTTTAAGCTTTAGTAGTTTAGTGAAAATAGTAAAAGTGAATCCAATCAGTCGACTGCATTTAAGCGGCTTACTTACATCGTTGGAAGCATCGGCATCGGCACTGTTGCTGTCATCTGTCTCCTCGACAGTGGCAGCATCGGAGGCTGCGGCTCTTGTTCCTCCGTCGGCGCTGGCATTATCGTCCTGAAATTGAGACGAAGCCGCAATAAATCAACAAAATTGTTCGCATGAACAGCAGTGTGCAAAGTTGCCTTTTACTAAGAGCGAGAAAGATCTTAATCGTAGGATCGTAGTAGAGAGTGATTCTTAGGGACTAAGAGACTGTTGGGTTAATATATATATATGTAAATATATTTGATATATTTGCGTTTTGAAGTTTCAAATCGAGAGAAAACAACTTAGCCTAGGCCTTGGGATTCCTTTGGGTTTTTTGCGAGTAATTTGAAAGAACTTGCGACGCGTTCTGGTCAGTATTTTGTTTTTTGTTTTTAGGTTTTGTTTCGTTGTTTTTCTTGGTTTCTTGCTTAAGAACTAATGACTAGAGTGTTTTTGGTGTTCGGAGCACGGCATTCGGACTGGCCAGCAGCAAAAAAGAGTGTAAGGGACAGCTACCAACTGACCCAACTGGCCAGACCAATATCCCCAATGCCCATGCTCCACACGACGCTGGCAGACCCTTGAAATCACATCGCATCTTCTCCGCCGCCGTCGCCTTAGTGCATAGTTACCGTTGCCATATTCTCAACATCTTCCATCTCGACCACGTTCTCCAGCAGCGTGCTCACGTCCAGCTTGATGTAGTGCAGCGGCGTGGCACACCAGTTGTCCAGCACGACTTGAATCTCATTCTCGGTGCGATTATGCGAATTTCGATCAAGACACGTCTCCAGGTCGCAGTGCAGGTCCACGATGAAGGGCTAAGGGGAGATCAAATGTGTGTACTTTTACGGGAACAATTTGTACTTTTTTTCAATTCAAAACAAAACCCACCACAAAGTTCGAGTCCTTGGCGTGGCAATAGAACTCGTTGAGTGTCCTCAGTGAGTTGTTATTGCAGTCAACGATTATGAAATCGTACAGATTATCGCTAAGCGTCTTTTTGAAAGATTTAATTAGGTATTGCATGTAGGTCTCCTCCATGGCGTCATCGTACTCGTACAGCAGCTCCTTCTTGGGAACCTGCAGGCAGTTAATAAGTTATTGAATGACCGAAATTGATCTTGATATTATTCACCATCTTGCCCGTCTTGGGACACTTTTCGGTGTAATCATTCTCAATGATAAAGTAATCGTCAATGCTGAGAATACGCGGATTGGCGCCGCCCATCTCCAGCTCCTTGTCCTTGATCAGGCGCGCCACATGCGATTTACCGCAGCCCGGTGGACCACGCAGTATGATGCAAATGCGTTTCGGACGGGTCAGACGGCCGGGTGGCAATAGCACCTCATCCACGGAGATTGTGTTGCGATTCTCATTCGTTGGGGCGCAGAACATCTCCAAGTGTGGAGCTGCCACCGATTGGGGTATCTTTTCGTTGGCCGTAGCGGCCGAGGGGAAAAGTGACATTGGTGATGCCGGCGATGGTGATTTTTGCATTGAATTCCATTTATTATTACGCGGTGGCGATGGCAGTGGCTCTCCATCATCGTCGCAAGCTCTCTCGACGTTGCCATCCAGTGGTGTAAGATTACTAAGAATAAATGGGGACATTAGTTGTGGCAAAGCCTTCGTGGGTTAAGTCTTTGCAAGTGGTTCTAATTTCTAAGAAATACTTTAAAGCTATTGCAAAGGCATAACTTGCTAATAATATTTTATGATTTACTTACTCTTCATTATCGGAAATATCCTCAAGATCATCATCGGTGCCTGTTGGACCTTGGCCTTCCTCTTGGTATTGTTGTTCGTCCTGCTGCTCCTGCTGCTGCTGTTGATCCCAATCATTCTCCTCCTGTTCCTGTTCATGTTCCTCTGTTTGCTGCTGGGTAGTATTGTAAACAAGATTAAATGAGCTTCCTTCTTCCAGCTGGCTGTCATTACTCACCTCATTCTCACTATTGTCATAGATGGAAACAGCTTGAAGCTGGCGATTTTGATGGAACAGCATACGTTCTTCCCTCATTCGCTGCTTGAGCTCTCTTTTATTTTTACGCTTGTTGTTGAATCCTCCTTCTCCTACTCCTACTCCTCCTCCTCCGACACCTCCACCTCCACCTCCACCTCCTCCGTCTCCAGCTCCTGCTATTCCTCCGCCCATTCCTCGCATTCCAACTCCTCCTCCACCGCCGCCTGCTCTGCCTGTTAATCCCATTCTCGGAGCGTGGCCATATTCAAAGGTCTGCACGGGTCGGAAATCCATCATTCCCATGGAGGAGGAACCCGGGCGGTTATGAACTGGACCCGGACCGGGACCGAATCCGGGACCGTGACTTGAGCCAGGACCAGCGCCTACGGCATCTGCCGATTTGTGGCCATAGTCAATCACCTTGGCGGACGTCATTTGGTTGGCATTTGAATAGTCAAAGACCTTAATGGGACGGTAAACGGGTTCGTTGTGGCCACCGCCGGGATACGGTTGCTGCTGATGCTGCTGCTGCTGCTCCGGCCTTTGGTTTGTTTGTGATTTTCGGTGATGTGATGTGATGGTCGGGAGGTTGGTTTGAGGTTTGTGGTTCGTGATTTGTGGCACATTTTGTATACAATTCATTCGATGATTGTTGATTTTATGAATTAATTACATTTGTTTTAGGTTTTGTTATTTTGATTTTGTTTTGTTTTGTTTTGTTTTTTTGTTTTTCATTATTATAGTTGTATTTTTTTTTGTTGTATTTTGAATTTTTTTTTATTTTTCATTGTATTTTTTAACCAAAAGAAAAACACTTGAACTTTTACTTGAGTTGCTTTTAAGTACAGAAATAATGTTTGTTTTTGTTGAGGGGGGTAGGGGGGTAGTAAGGTAAAGGGGGGGAGGGGGTCGGACGGTCATTAAACTCTAGTCCCAAAACATTACAAGCATATCTCATATATGTATATAAATATCCATATAGAAGTGGTTCTAAACCAACTGAATTATTTATAAATAGCTTTTTGCTGCCCATTCCAAGGAGTTTTCCTAGAGAATCGTTTTCTTTATATTTGCATTCGCATATTGAGTATATATAAACTGAGTCTAATACTTATATATGTGCTGCTATAGATCCTACTTAGTTTTAAACAAGCTTTAAAAGTTTTACTTTAGATTTTTGAAATTGTTAAGAAAGCTGAAAAAGTCTTACTTTAGTTTCTCATAATTATTAAACAAGCTCTATAAGTCTTACTTTAGATCCTCACAATTGTTAAAACAGTTTAGAAATCCTTACTTTAAATCCTAAAAATTATTTAAAAGCTTTAAGAGTCTAACCTTAGACCCTGAAAATTGTTAAGAAAGCTGAGAAAATCTTACTTGAAGTCCTCAAAAATATTAAACAAGCTTTCTAGTTACGGATTTAATAACCCAAGTAAAAGTACTACTTATTCTTTTCTTTATTTTTAATGTTTTGTGTGCAAAGGCAGAGAATTTGTTGGAACTTTAAATTGATTGCTCAACCAATAAGGGTTTTCTACGTCTTATAGTCTTTGAGATAAAGTTGGTAAATCGGACAGACGGAACCGAATATAATAATGGTATCAGAGTAACGCCTTCTGCCTTCTTTTGTAAATACTTTGAGTATGGACAACGGATAATTATACGGACAAGTGGCCACAATTTTGAAAGAAAGTATGTTATCGGACGGATGATCTACATATATTTAAACATTTGATCACTTAACTAATAAATAAATAAATACCAATATGACAAATTAGCTGACAACCTAGACTCATCATTTTAAGTTCAAGAGACCCCATCAACAATTATTTTACTAACTAAGCCTCGAGAGAGCCTTAAAATCATAGTGATTAATATTGGGATTGTAGTTTTTGGGACGTATAACAAGTTTTTTACATATAATGTTTGATCAAGTGCGTTTCTTAAGCCCCAAACCCGAACACGATCAGCAGCTTATAGAGGTAACAAGTTGTTTGATTTTATCTTAAGTTTTTTTATATATTAATCCCGCACTAACCATATTTACCGATCGGAAATACAAGAGGAAATAAGTGGTAAGGATATTGGATTTGCAAACAGACTGACCGCACGATGGAATCGGACAATGTGACCTTAGTTTTTGGTTACCCTAAACATAAACCCCCAATAATAGTGAGTTTGTTTTATCTTCCTTTATTGATATTCATTTTAAGGACATATATATATATATATATGTAACATATACGACTTATATAACTTCCGTTCTAAGTAAAAGAAGTACAGTAGCCACTAAAGGAGACTTTAGTATGTCAGGTGTGTGTGTGTGTGTGTGTGTGTCAAAAAAGCGCAAAGTATTAACTCGGAATTATAATGAATGAAAGCCATATTCACGATGCTCCACATCCATCTCTGATCTTCAGATCTCAATTGAATGAATTTTAGTATAAATTTTTGCTGTTTAGTTTTTAATTTCGATCAGCCAATGGGTCTCTGTACTTCATGTTATCGTTGGTTGACGTGGTGTGTTGTGGGTGTGTTGTGGGTGTGTTGTTTGTGTGTGTGTGCTTAATCCTTAATGCTACGGTATAATAGTTATTATTCAGACAGAGCTGGCTCGGTCGATCTGTCAGATGATCTGATCTTCGGGTAATGGGGGGAGATAACGCTCTGCTCTGCTCAGCCCTTCCGCTCAGCTTCCCAACATAATTTTTGCTCCTATTTCGATCTCAAATCTCACAGATCCCGCTGTCTGGAGATGTTGGATCTCAATTCTTGCGCTGCTGCGGCTGCTGCTGCTGCTGCTGCTGGTTGAATCTACCGCCCCTGTTCTTGCTGCTCAGACAACACAGAGATATATCGTGCGAAACATATATATATGTGTATATATATGATGTATACAGATATATATATATATATCCGATTTTATGTTGATTTTTCGTTTTCGTTTTTTATGTATGTTTTTGTTTTTTTTTTTATCAGTATTTTGCATAGAAGTAGAAGAGAAGAAGAGAAAACGGGGTTGGAATCGAAATTCCAGCATTAACGATAACTAGAAAAAAGCAACGCCTGCTCAAGGCAACTACATTAAATTTGATGATATATTTATCAGATACAGAATTGGAGAGAAAGAGAGATAAGGACAAATAGAGAGAGTGTTGGGGGGGGAGGGGGAATATAATGAGCGGATTGTGGACTGACTTTCACATTTTTACTGGGTTTTTTTTTTTTTGTATTCTGGGTTTTAGTACAAACACTATACAGACGGGATAATTACAGAAAGAATCCACGGCGTTATCGGGAAAAGCAAAGTCATTCAAACTAAAATCGGTTCATTGTCAAGATCGATATTTCGATTTCGCTCTCAATTTGGTTTTTAGTAATCGAAACTATGGACTACAGCAATTTCCCAACATTTCTGTTTCTATCCCCGAAAAAGAGTAGAATTTTTCCGCAAATAATTTCTCCCCAAAGGTACACCGCACTAGGGATGACGCAAAATATGAAGGCCGATATACAGAGCGATATTTAATCGTTGCGATACATGGATTTAAATCGATCAATAAACAGATATATTAATAGATATATCAAATTGTGCTTAGTAAGCTCATAAACTACTTTGTTTAAACTCTCTTTGTTGGAAATAAATATAAATAAAATATTAATTAAATTCATTATTCGATTATTTATCGAAAAGTCAATATTCTGTTTAATATATCGGACCAATACAATCGGAAAAATGTAATATTTGCTGATTACTATAACTTTAATTGCTATATTTTTCTATATTTCCAATTTCTACCCTTCTGATATAAATATTATCGATTTTTTGTGATTGATATATCGGACAAATTCAATTAAAAATGTAACTAAATTAAATATTTTTTTTTTAATTTTTCTATACCATCTATATTTGATATTATTCCAAAATAATGTTTTTGACCTGATTTCAAGTTCGATTTTTGATAGAGCGATCGATCTATACATACATCCCCAGTACGTGCATATAAGTCTAGTGCCATGATATATAATCTATATTTATATATAGATAAATAACACTCAGAGAGGTTAAGAAAATATATTATGTATTAACCCTTTTTTTTTATAAACAAACTAAATGCGAAATAAACTTTTGCAAAGGGAATTGTTAACTTCCAGGTTATATATTTAAAACAATAGGCAGACAATCAGACGACAGAGAAATCTCAAAACAAATGACTTTCGGGATAGATTCAAAATATTCTGAGGGGGAAAAACGCTTCACGCTTCCCCCTTCCCCCTGACCATTTTTGGTTAATTTCTAAATTTTGTTTATAATTTGTACATTTGACAAACAAACAAAAAAAAAAAAAAAAAAACAGTGTTAATGATTAAATAAAATGAAAAACAATAAAAGCTACACATACCCGTCGTTCCAGTTCTTGCGATTGTTGTTGTTCTGCCCCGGATTCCCACCGAAGTTGTTCCGGTTCTGAAAGTTCCTCGGGCCCCTCGGCAGACCATCGTTGTCGTTGAAGTCAGGTGGCAGTGGTCCGCCCTGTCGCCGGAACGGATTATCATTGCTGCCGCCGCCGCCACCGCCGTCGCCTCCATTGAATCCTCTCATATTGGGTCCGTTGGGACCTGGCCCAAAGTTGGGGCCAGGACCCCCAAACGGTGGACCACCAAAGTCATCGCGCCTGGGTCCGAATGGACCGCCGCCGGGTCCGCGAGGTCCAAAGTTTCGGGGACCTCCTGGCCCTGGTCCAAAGTTCGGTCCGAAGTTGGGCCCGAAATTGGGTCTGTTGTGGCGGAAATTGGGACCCGGGCCGAAATGCGGTCCCGGCCCAGGGCCAGGGCCGTTGGGTCCAAAGTTCGGTCCTCCCGGTCCCATGCCGAAGGGGTGACGCGGTCCTGGACCAAAGTTGCGGCCACCAGGGCCAAAGCCGGGACCGTTGGGACCACCGGGACCACCGGGACCGTTGCCGTCAAAATCGATAAAGTTGTTGCCCTGCAATTGATTGGGGCCCAAGTTCGGTCCAAAACGGGGACCAGGACCGGGGCCACAACCAGGACCAGGACCAGGACCAGAACCTGGCCCATTGCCCGGACCAGCGTTCGGCCCTTCCTGCCTGTCATTCCGATCGTGGACACTAGGACTATTATTCGAGTCGCGCGAATCCAGCGATTTAGCGTCGTTCGTATTGTTGTTCTTTTTGCGCTGCCACTCGGCAAAGGACAGCTGGCGTCCGTCCGCTCCAGGCCCTGCATCCGGCTGCTGCTGCTGCTGCTGCTGCTGTTGGTTCTCCCCATCCTGACGATCGCGCTGCTCCCGACCCTGCACATTGGCCACAGCCTGCGTGAGACTGTTGAGGAATGCCGGGTCCTTGAGGGCCTTGCTCAGGGACTCATTGCTCTGACTGGCAACCGCTGGCGATTTTGTTGCTCCGGCCGCCTGTGGTGCGGAATCATCGTTGAACAACGACGTTGAGGTCTTGCTGCTGCTGCCATCGGCTACCAAATCCAGGCCCGGGATGCCGTCACTCTTCTTGAAAATGCTGCCCATTGCAGTGTCGACCGATGGCTTCCCATCGACGTTGTCTTCATCGTCATCGTCATCGTCGTCGTCCAGGGAAATGGTGAATATCGGCTCAACCGCTTTGACTTGCTTGGCGGGCGTGACATCAGCGGGTTCAGCTATCTGGCGACGCTTGCCAAGATTGCCGGAGTTTGGCGTGGGCGCCACTGGCGGAGCGGGAGCTTGGGGTGCCACTGGCGGGGCGGGCGTAACTTGTGAAGTCGACAGACTCGGAGGATTTGGAGGCGGAGAGGAGTCTGGCTTCTTCTCCGGCAAAGGCGACGGCAACGGCGACGGCGACGGCGACGTCGACGGCTTGTCTGATTCTGCCTGAGCGCCGAATTGGTCAGTGGGTCGACCTTGTTTGTGTTGTTGTTGTTGTTCTGGTGTCCCTGATGATGGTCCTTGATTGCCTTGCAAATCAGTTGGCATCTTAGAGTCCCTGGACTCGGCCTGAGCCCCAAATGGATTCATCATTGGTGGTCTTTGAGGCGGCACCTGTGGTTGTCCTTGATTGCCTCGGAAACTGGGAGACGGCTTGTCCGTTGACTCTGTCTGAGTGCTAAATGGTTTCAACAGGGGCGGCCCCCCCGACGGCACTTTTGGTCCTTGATTACCGCGGAAGTCAGGTTGTTGTCCCGGTCCTCCTCCTCCTCCTCCACCTCTCTCAAAGTCGCTGTTTCCACCGCTAAAGCGGGTAGAACGTCCAGATCCGAAATTTCCACCTGTCAACATCGGCGGCGGCGGTCCCTGTTCATGGTAATTGCGTTGATCCTCCTTTGATTCCCGCTCTTCGGCGCCGTGTCCTGGATCTGGGCCTGCGCCCTCTTGCTGCGGTGTACCCGAGGCCGATCCGCCCGATACGGAGCCCGTCGATCCACCTTGCTGCTGCATCTGCTGCTGACGGCGTCGTCGCATCTGCTCCCGGCGCTCGGCAATGCGACGGCGCTGCTTTTCGAACTCCTCCTCGTAGCGTCGATACTCATCGCGATCGGGATGATTGGCATTGGCGCGCTTCCAGTCCTCGAACTGCTTCTCCCACTGATCAAACAGCCGGTCAAAGCTGGCCTCGTCCAGATCGTTTTGCTGCTGCTGTTGCTGGTTGCGATTTTGCGGGTACTGCTGTTGGTTTGGACCTCCTCCTCCTCCTCCTCTCTGGTTAAAGTTGCCACGATTCTGATGGTAATTTCCAGGTGGACCGCCGGGACCGCCGGGTCCTCCGTCGCCGCCTCCTGGACCGCGCTCATCGGGATAGCCCTGGTTTTGATTCGGATTCTGGTTGCGATTGTTGTTGTTCTCGCCCCATCGACTGTTGTTGTTGTTCTGACGACGATTGTTGGAGAAGCTGTTGTTGTTGTTGTTGTTGTTGTTGTTATTGTGGCCAAAGTTATCCATTGGACCAGGACCTCCTCCACGGCCTCCAAAGTTATTGCCGCCTCCTCTTGGCTGATTTCCAGCTCCTCCTCCATAGTCGCTCTGATTTTGACTATAATTGTTGCCAAAGCCACCACTGCCGCCTTGGTAACTTCCCGAACGCGGCCCAAAGTTGTTGCCACTGTTGGTGTTGTTGTTATTGTTGCTGTTGTTGTTACCGCCGCCTGATGGCGAAGAGTCCGAGTCAAAGTCATTTTGAGAATTTTTCAAATATGGATTCTGGTTGCGATTGTTCCCAGCACTTGAATCTCCACCCCCGTGACCGCCATCAGATCCCCAGCTTTTTCTGTTGTTTTGGTAATTATTCTGCGGCTGGCGCGACCCCTCCATATCGCCTTGATCGTCGTCGTTGCTCTGCCACCGATTCTGGCCCTGATTTTGGTTTCGATTCTGGTTCTGGGTCTGATTCTGGTTTTGATTCTGGTTCAGGTTGTGGCTCTGCTGGCCCTGCTGATGATCACTACCCATATTTGTCGGCGGTCCCTCCCAACGGCGGTTTTGATTCTCATTCGAACTGCCGCCCCCCATCCATCGGTTTTGATCCCCGCCGCCGGAGGATGATGACTGCGGTGGCGGTCCCTCCCAGCGGCGATTGTTGCCATCGCTGTTACCAACCGATGCCGGCGGTCCGTTCCAGCGATTATTCATATCATTCTGCGGCGGTGGGCCATCCCAGCGACCTTGATTTGAGTTATTTGACGGTGGACCAGACTCCCAAGGCGGCCTGTTATTGCTCCATGGCTCTTGTGGCGGCGGCTGCTGCTGCTGCTGTTGGTACTGGTGTTGAGGTGGTGGTCTGTGCAGCGAAGGCGGTGGTTGCTGAAGATTGGGGAAGCATGGCCGCTGGTCTGGCTGCTGTCCGGGGTGACTGAAGTTCATCTGGTTGCCCCATTTCGGGGGCTGTTGATGCATCTGCGGCATCTGCGGCGGTGGAGCCGACCAGGGATTCTGCTGATTGTAAACAGCCTTCTGTGGGGGCAGCGGCGGTGGCTGGTTGTACAATTGCGGCTGGGCCATGATCTTGCCAGGCACCGCCGGCCCAGCAACAGGGGCGACCGGTGCCTGGACAGCGGGCACTGTCTGGTAATAGGTCTGGGCTTGCGGATATGCCTGCGGCCCAGGCGCAACCACCACCGGCGTGGGGGCGACCACAACTGGAGCTGCAACGGGAGCTGCAACTTGAGTCGCACCCTGAGTCGATGGCGTGGCGCTGACATTAGCGGCCGCTGCAGCCGCCATTTCCCGCTTGTACTGCAGATTAGAGACGGAAAATGGGGGGTTTTTACGTCGTTTTACGCTGGGGGATTAGGATTAGGCAACTAACCTGCTCGCCGTACTGGGCATGCCACTTGGCGTACTCAGCCTGGTAGGTCTGCCACTGGTGCCAGTGGTGCTGCAGCGCGTACTGCTGTTCCGGGGTCATCGCGGCGTACTGAGCGGCCGTGTACTGCTCGTAGGGGTTGCCCGCGCCGCCTGCTGTAGCCAAACCGCTGCTATAGGGGTTGACGGCAGCTGCCGCAGCGACGGTGGCCGGGGGAGCGGCAACGGCGGCTGCGACCGCTAGTGCGGCCGTCGCATCGCCGGCAACTGTGGGTGCTGCCGCGACCCCAGTGCCCGGATCGGAGGACGCCGGCGGCGGCGGGGGCGGTGCATCGGGCAGCGGAGGCGGCTGGGACGGCTGCGGCGGCAGAGCAGCAGCCATCATCGGCACCCCGCTGGTGGCGGCGGCCGCCTGCCATTGGTTCCACATTTTACGCGCTTGGTGTCTTGTCGGATTCACGAGTGCCTTGGAGGGTCAATCACCGAACGCGATCTTAGAGGCGCGTCCCGATTTTCCTAATTCCGGCCGACTCTTTCACCTAAACTGAGCGCCTGCACGAATTCACACTTCACAAATGATGGAAAAAAAAATTGCTTTTTGACATTACCAGCGGCGGTGGGAAGGCAGCGATATTTCGAAAAATCGAGTGTCATCGATAGTTTTTCAGGCAACTTCTAAGAACACAACTATCGATAGAAAGAAAGCAGGACCCGTTTCCTTATTTGGTGTGACCGCTTGTTCCACATACTGTTGAGCATTTTTTGAGGATAAATGATGCGGTCATACTTTAACAAGCGGAAATATTTAAAACAAAAGACATCACCCAGTCGAGCCACCCAATTAATAATATAGCACTTATGTAGTTTATAACCAAATTTGCTTGCACTCACCAATCGGTGCTATTAACATGATATATTGGATATAGCATAATAGTTTGATTCGGACTTACCCGCATTTAAGGACACTCGGTCACCCTTCATCGCCACGCCGCAAAGTTGGTCGGAATGCATCGATGATGAAGTCCTTTCCAGGGCAGAGGTTATTTTCACAATTATACAGTTTTTATAACGCGATTATTAACACACGATCATTAAATAACACACTACTACTAATCCGCGACTACTAATCCGCGACTACTAACACAGACGCGAACGGGTGAAAGTGCGCGGAGAGACTGAGGCTGCTGCGGCGGGGCGCCTCTATTTATAGCTTCGAGAGATGGAGAGAGAGCGAGATAGATCGCTGGAGTGAGAGAGAGCGCGAGGGAAAGTGTTAGAGAGGGAGCTATAGAGACAGAAAGAGACAGGGAGATAGAGAGAAATGGAGACAAAGAGAGAGAGAGAGGAAGAGAAAGAGACAAATAGAGAAATAGAGCTGGAATTTGCAAGAGATAGTGAAATATAGAGAAATGGCTAGAGAAAGGTAGAAAGTCGGAGAAATATATATATGTATATATATATATATATATATATGTGTTATATATATATATATAAATATATATTCCGATGAATCTCAGGATAAAGCTTTATTCTTGTGACAGAATTCTTACTTGTGCAGGTCTTTGTTTACAAAAGTGTGGAAGCGATGACGTGTCCCAATAATTTGAGAGTGAGAGTGAGAGTGCCGCGCATGGAGCGCCACTCAGAGCTTGCTAGAGTGTTTATGTTATTGGAGAGCGGCTTCGGCTGCTGTGGCTACGTGGCCGGATGTGGATTGTTTACAACGGTTTAGCGTGGGATCGCGTGGGATATTATCTATCTATATCTATAGCTCCTTTTATCTATATATCTATCTTTTATCTCTTACTGTGTTTCTTTGTTTTTCACTCCATCTTCATCTTTCTCTTGCTATACTTATTTCCCTCTATCTCTTTAAATGTATCTCTACTTCTATCCGTCTTTCTCTGTTTTCATCTCTCTCCCTCCATCCCTGTCTCTCTCTATTTGTATCCATCCATCTCTTACTCCAATGTAAAACAATCCACATCCGGCCACGTAGCCACAGCAGCAGGCGAAGCCGCTCTCAAGCAACATAAATAATTCAGTCAATCTCCGCCGCTCAGGGAGCTCCGCTCTCACTCTTACTCAATAAGCCAAGTGGGCCACGTCACTGCAAGACTTTTGTAAGCAAAGGGCTGCTGTCTCGCTCTCTCTCATAGCTCTTTACGTGTTTGTCCCGATCTATATTTTTCTCCCTCTCTCTCTCACTATCTCTCTGTCTCTTTCTCTTTCTATAGCTCCCTCACTAGCCTTTCCCTAGCACCCTTTCTCTTTCTCTCGCGATCTATCTCCCTCTCTCTCCATCCCCGCAGCTACAAATAGAGGCGCCTCCCCGCAGCAGCCTCAGTCTGTGCTCCCGCTTTCACTCGATCGCGTCTGTGTTAGTAGTCGCGGATTAGTAGTCGTGTGTTGATTAATAATCCTGTGTTAATAATCGCGTTATAAAAACTGTATAATTGTGAACATAAACTCTGCCCTGGAAAGGACTTCATCATCGATGCATTCCGGCCGAGTCTGCGGGGTGGCTATTACGGGAAACTGAGTGTCCTTAAATGCGGGTAAGTCCGAATCAAACTTATCCTATATCCTATGTATAATGTTGATAGCACCGATCGGTGAGTGCAAGAAAATTTGGTTATAAACTAAGGCCTATATTATTAAGTGGCGGGCTCGACTGGGTTACAAATTCACTTATTGAACTTATGGTTCATATTTTGTGTATGGGATTGGTTCTGTGGGGGAGCTAGCTAGGAGTTGGATTGGGTTTCGGGGCTGACCCAATTGGTTCGCCAAGGGTGTACATGGGTATCGCCCCTGGTGGCACTATGTTCCTCCCTGAACGGGACATCGATCTCACCCTTGCCCATATTCAATCATCTGTGTTCCTTCCACATTAACTGAAAGCTGTGCAAAGCATTCCAACAAATTCTCCCCTTTTAACTATTAACACTACAAACTAACCCCATCCCTACCCTACCCTACCCCATTCTCAGCGGAAGTAAAGTGATAAAAAGAGTTACAACTTCTTGTAAAAAAGTCGCTGCCAACTCTAGTTAATTCTAGTTGAGTTCTCAGCGATTCTTCTCACCATAAATTGAAGTTGATTAATTAGCAAGTGAATTGCGGATATAAAAGTGAATTAACTTTGAACTTCCACAGCAACTTCATC
>VNJU01009410.1:0-18459 GCA_008042675.1 Drosophila seguyi | reverse complement strand
AAAAAAAAAAAACATGTTTTGCTTTGAAATTAATAGACAGCAATATCTATAAACTCTAAGCATAGAATGGAACGAATTGTGCAAAGTATTAAACGAAATAAAACATCAATTCGACAAATCGTATAAGTCGTTATTACAGAACAAGCCAGTTCAAAAGGCAACTGTGAACAAACACGCAACTGTTTCGGTAGAGTGTTTCACCCAAGGACGCGCAATAATATACGAAAATAGGGAACGACTAAATAAGAAACATTGGACAGAAGTATCAGGATTCCTGAATAGGTTTCGAAAACACTTACTGTCTATAAAAGAAAAGTTCAAGTTGGAAATTTTAATTTCAAACATTTTAAACACAAAATTCACACTTCAGACAGGCGAAGTTTCTGAGCCAGCTGAGCAAGAAACTCAAGACCCTGAAACTGAGGCTAAAGAATCTAATTTCAAGGAACAACATCTTCACGATCTTACCAATCCTGCGGTATTAACAATACCACTAACACAGGAAGAGGAAGGAGAGTCAGACGAATCTGATACCTTATTAGATTTACTCGATAATAAAGAAGCTATCATGACCGAATCAAAAGCCCAACGGGCATATATTAAAGATATATTCAGCGCTATTCCGGAATTCAACGGCGAGAAATTAAATCTGGAAAGATTTTTAACCGCCGTTAGAATGGCCAAGAGCGCCCAGAGCGATAACACAGACGCATCACGGCGCCTCTACAAGACTAACCTGTCCCTATACAACAGGGAACTAAAAAAGGCCAAAAGAAGGGCCTGGACCGACTTTTGCTCTGGTATCCAGGACTACTCTGAGGCGTCTAGGCAGCGGAAGGTACTCTCGACATCGCCCTCTAACCCGGGTTTCGTCAAGCGTCCCGACGACAGTTGGACGACCTCCAGCGAGGAAACCCTCGGGGTTCTCCTGGACGCTCACTTCCCCGCAAGCTCCTCAGAGCAGCCCACCTAACCCTCCGACACGGCGGGGTCCGTCTGAAATGGCATACCTTCTCACCGATAGAAACACTAAACATTAAATGGGCAGTTAAAAGCTTCAGCCCTTATAAATCCCCAGGGGTGGACGGCATATTACCTTCTCAGCGTAGCTACGCAGACGAGCTATCCACGTCCTGGCTCCGACTTTTCTTTTTGATTATTCTAGACACGGGGGTCATTCCAAAAGGCTGCCTCCGTTCGAAAGTTGTATTTATCCCCAAGGCAGGCAAGCCATCGCATTGCACATTTCCTCGTTTCTACTCAAGACGCTGGAGAGACTCATCAGTCTGCACCTCAGAACTAACATTCCCCACTCATCCTTATCAGGATCACAACACGCGTAAAGAAGGGGCAGATCAACAGAGACAGCACTCGACTCGCTCACCACTATCATAGAAAAATCACTCCAAGAAAAGGAGTTCACACTCGTCGCCTTCCTGGATATAGAGGGCGCTTTCAACAACATTCTCCCGAGCTGGGGATCGATCTACACTCAGTGGGTCTCATTGACCGGATCTTGCGTAGCAGAACGGTGAAGGCAACACTGGGGGGTCAACGATCTCCAGACAAGTCAATAGAGGTACACCCTAGGGTGGAGTCCTCTCCCTTATCCTATGGAATGTGGCAGTCAATGAACTGCTCCAGGGCATAGAGGAGGGTGGCTGTCGGGCTGTGGCCTACGCGGATGATGTTGCATTTATGGGAAAATTCCCACAAACCCTCTGTGACAGGATGAGCGACAGTCTTCGGTTCTTGGCGAATTGGACTGCCAGGTGCGGACTGGGAGTAAACCCAGCGAAGACCGAGCTGGTCCTTTTCACAAAGAAATACAGAATCCCCAAGATGGTACCCCCTAAGCTCTGCGGGGTACCTCCCCCCCCTTAAAAATCTGGCCAAATATCTAGGCCTTATCCTAGACAGGAAACTAGATTGGTCCCTCAACACGGACGAAAGGGCTAAAAAGGCCACAATCGCGCTCTACCTGCCGCAGGGCGATAGGGCTAAAATGGGGTATGACCCCTAAAATTGTCCGTTGATTGTACACGGCTATCATTCGCCCAATGCTCCTCTACGGGGTGGCTATCTGGTGGCCAGCTCTAAAGCGGTCCATACTCCTCATACTCCATATATACTCCGAGCACCTGGGTTTAAACGTCTCTTTTAGGCTACCCGACCACTGCAGCGTCTTTCAGGCGGAAGTTTACTTCATCAAAGAAGCCCTTGATCAGCTCCCGACCACTATGGTCAGAGCTTCCTTTTTTATTTTCTCTGACAGTCAGGCTGCTCTGAAGTCCCTAGAATCCATCTCCTCTAACTCGAAGACTATCAACGACTGCCGCAGATCTCTTCACGAAATGGCAGAGCAGTAGGACCTCCACCTCATCTGGGTCCTAGGACATAGGGACACCGAGGGCAACTGCGCTGCCGATGAGCTGCCCGGCAGGGTACAACATCCCCTCTACAGCTGGAGAAGGAGCTAGTTGACATGCCCATGGCCACTCGCAGACTACTGTGCAGGTAGCACTTCCACTTGCTTGCGAACAGGAAATGGGAAAACCTTACCTCCAGCCGCCATGCTAGAATGATCTGGCCACGCCGATCAGCGAAGCGCTCTAAGGAGCTACTGTCTTTAAGAAGGGAAAGCTGCGCCCTTGCCGTTTGGGCTCTCAGTGGTCATTGGCTACTTGAAACGCATGCGTCCAGGCTGTCGGTGCACCATAATGACTTCTGTAGACGCTGCAGAGATGAGGAGGAGAAAGAGACAGTAACTCACCTCCTCTGTCTTTGTCCAGCCCTAAGCAGACGAACACTGCAGCACCTGGACTCTTTCACACCTGTGGATCTCGCCGAGCTAAGCGAGGCATAACCGAGGCAGCTAACCCGTTTCATCCAAGAATCGGGCTGGTCCTCTCTAAATTAGGATTGGTCAGGGGCCCATGAGAACCTGTAGCGGACAGGGGATCTAAGTCTACGCAGTATCACAAGGAGCCTCCTCGGCTCAAGTGAACGGGCTCTTTGAGCCGGCCGTCACCGCCCTAACCTAACCTAACCTAGATTGGTCAATCTGACAAAAGGACCATTCAAAGAATTCGGCGTCGAAACATGAGAATACTATTTCTTCAATAATTGTCATATTAGAAGCCAATATTGTCGGCGAATCTTCCGACGTAGTAAAGGCGAAAATGGCTAGGATAATGCAGAAAGGTAAAACTGCAGAAAAATTTACGGGTGACATTAACCACCTTAGGAAACTCCTTGAAGCATCATATAGGCTGAACATGCCGAAAAGTTCAGCACCAAGGAGGCCATAGCCACAATAACTAAAAATTGTGAATATGGCAGGCTAAAGACCGTACTCGAAGCCGGTAACTATAGTACAATGAATGAAGCCGCTACGAAGTACATGCAATGCAGTACTGAAATGACAGGCTATGCAAATTCAGTATTATACGCACGCGGTGGACAGGCCTATCGTGGTAATAATTACCAAAGTAATTTTCGTGGTAGAGGAGGTCGTGGCAAATACCAGTACAACGGTGACTACCACAGCAATGGATACTACCGAAACAACGGTTATAATAGAAACAATAATAATCCGACCAATCATGGTAGACATTTCACTATCAAGACTGATCACAGACCACTCACATACCTTTTCTCTATGATAAATCCTGGTTCAAAATTAACTCATATGAGACTCAAATTGGAGGAATATAATTTTTACAGTTGAGTATTTTAAGGGAAAAGATAATTACGTTGCTGAATAACCATTAAAAAGTTAAAAGAAATTACTGGAAATATAATGAAAGTCACTACACGATTTCAAAGTAGACAAAAATCCTGCGCAGTAGAAACAAATAAATCTGAATTGCACACGCAATCGATAGAAAAAGCTTCAATGCCTAACGTATACCAAGTCATCAAGAATGACGAGGTATGTAATGTAGTGACCTTGCAAGTAAAACATATGATATGTTTGGTTAAACATGGAAAAAAATAACGGCAAGATACAATGTTGATGATTTATGTACAAATGGAGTTTTTGATTTAGATCAATTTTTTCAAAGGCTTGAAAAGCAGGCCGGTATATACAAAATTAGTCAGCTTAAAGTGGCACCTTGGGAAAATATGAATACATTTAAATTGATATTTAAAAAAAAAATGGGCAATACGATATTGAGAGTGGCGATACTCAACCCGGTGAACTTAGCAAATAATGAAAAGAAACAGAAGCAATTTTTTCTAAATTACATAACGATCCAATACGAGGAGGACATACAGGCATTTTAAAAGTCTTGGCCAAGGTCGAAAGACATTATTATTGGAAAGGTATGTCTAAGGAAATAACAGACTATATAAAAAAATGTCAAAAATGCCAAAAAGCTAAAGTAACCAAGCATACAAAGACTCCAATGACTATTACTGATACACCAGAATACGCTTTCGACAGAATGATAATGGACACTATAGGTCCTCTGCCGAGGTCGAAAAATTGCAATGAATATGCAGTCACCCTCATATGTGATTTAACCAAATATTTAATTGCTATACCCATACCAAACAAAAGCGCAAGTAGCGTCGCTAAGGCAATTTTTGAATTTTTTATTCTGACTTACGGCCCAATGAAGACGTTCATGACGGACATGGCTACAGAGTATAAGAATTCAATAATTCCTGACTTATGCAAAAACTTTAAAGTGAAAAGTGCCAGTAGGTGTAGTAGAAAGAACTCGTAGAACTTCAAATAAATATCTTACATATAAGTAATAAGACTCTGATAGGATGTATGGTTTTAGTATTTCGTCTATTGTTTTAATACAACCCCATCTATGGTACATATTTATTGTCCATATGAGTTAGTATTTGGTAGAACAAATAACTTACCAAAACACTTTAACAATATAACTAGCATAGAACGAATTTATAATATAGATGAGTATGCTAAAGAAAGTAAATATAGATTGCAAGTAGCATATAAAGGCGCTAAAACTATGCTTGAAGATCATAAAAGGAAAAATATGATTTAAATATAAAAAATATAGAAATATTAGAAGGAGATAAAGTTTTGTTAAGAAATGAAGTAGTACATAGCTAGATTTTAAATATACGGGCCCTTTAAGGTAGAAAAGATAAAAGAAAGAGATAATATTAATATAATATTAAATAATATATAATTAATATTAATAAAGACAGCTTAAAAATTATTTATTCATGATTGACATCATAATTTGAAAAAAGAAAAAAATAATAATAATAAATTAATTAAAATAACTACACTAATTAACGTTATTTTTCAAAATAAGGGAGATGTGGTATGCGTACTTATTAAGTGTTTACTGTACTCAGTACAATTTCTTAAATCAATCAGATATAAGAACAAACTCATTGGCAGTGCTAAGGTAATAAATTAACTTTAAGTGGAAGTGTAATATGAACGCCCACTTATAAGCCACACTGCATAAATGCATGGTCAGCATTCTCACGCTAACCAAATGCTTACATAAACATAATGTGAGCGCACATAGCATACTCTCTTCATAAAAATTTTAAATTCTCTTATAATATACACAATGAAGCCGCTTCTCTGCTGGCGCCACCAGCAGTGCAGCTATGCGGTTTAAGGCTAAGAATACTTTTGGAATGGATTTACTTATTTAATAAAACGGAGCAATAGCTCTTGACAAAGAAATAAAAATACAAATCTATTTATTTGTTCAGCTCCTGGGAAGCATTCTACTGAAATGCTATCATCTTAAAAGGATCCCTTCAGCATAATATATATTTTTCAATTATTAAAATTTTTTGTATTAGCAAGGGGAAATCAGTATGTTTTCGAGTACAATAAAAAGGTCTAATTGTTCTTACAGATTACAAAAGTTGGAGACTGCCTATAATACACATTGAAAATTATGTTTTACCCTATAGTACTTACCGAATTTTGTAAACTGGACATTCATATATATTTTTGGTATCTTGTTTATCCTGGGTTACTGCTTTAATGTAAATAACTGGCATAGCGGGAAAGAGTTCTTTATTAAAAGCATCTGCAATTGTGCCCATCTTAATATCCCACCGTGCACCTTCCATAAAAAGCCCATTTACATAGGCTCCTTCTCGAGGTGCCGCCCTGCGGAAACGGAAGGAATTCTTTCAATCGATCTTTTTTTAATAAGGTTTGGTGCTCATACGTGAACTCTTCCTTCCACTTTTTTGTTACGTCACAGTTAAGGCACATTCGATCTAGAGGCCACTCATTTTTTCGTGCAGTTTGTTGCATAATGGCAGTGAGAAGCGATTGGGGATTAAAGAACCCTGCGAGCCAAATTGAGGATGGCATACGAAAATCAGCCACCCATCCTTCCAGCTCTCGCAATCGCAACATTAAATCAGAGAACCACGATTGAAGACCTAGCATACTTGGATAGGCTAACTTGGTCCACTGCTCAGGTACTTGATCTTTATAAAGACAAAGCATTAGATCCTCCATAATTGATGAGATAGTTAGCTCTCCCTTAAGACCCAAATCAAGTTCATTCAATGAACGTCGTAGCTCAGCCATAAGAAGGTTCATTCGTTCGCACTCTTGAAAGGCGACAATTATGTAAGGATTGCGATCCTCAACACGACCCATAAGCTCAAGAATGTTAAAAGGCGTTGGAATTTTGTCTAGTAGATCTTCGATAATGCCTTTTATAACGTCCTCTTGTGAAACGGATTCACCTCCGCCACTTGAGCCACCTGCCATACGTGGCTGTAATTCAAAGACAATTCGGAAAAGGCGTTCAGAAACTGTGGTAAGAAATCCAATTTCAGCATTCGAATGCAGACCATAAAGCGAAGGACTTTCAGACGGAAGGTTCTCATCTACATACTGGTGATACCCAGCATACTTAAGGATCCCTGGAGCCGGAAAACCCTGGCAGTACTGAAGCTCTCCATCAATTAACTCGGGCTGCATAAACTCTTCCAGATAAGTTCGGCACAAGCGTCTATCCCAGTCGTCAGTTATGTGTCCTCCATACATAATTTCCCCAAAAAGGTAACGTAGATCTTCCCAAGGCACTCGAGTATTGGCTTCCAGATAATTGTATAAAACATACACCGATATCGTTAGGTCACCCACATTAAACGGGTACCCGCGGTTCCAGCCCTGAGGGCCAAACTTTCGTCGCTCAGCTACAACAGCATGAAAATAACAAAGGGAAAATAGAATCGCCTTAAATTCTGTCTCTTTAGAGCACATCTCAAGCGTCTCATCACTGAAATTGTCTAAAGCTTTATGAATATTTGCCATCATTCCTGTCGGCGGTTCATTTGTAATCTTTATTGCTGATTCAAGAATTCCTTGAGGTAGAATGTGCGCCAAGGGATCAGCAGCGGGTTCGGCACTCAGAAAAAGCCGATAATTAACGTTAACATTACTAAGTGAAGACTCCATTTTCTTCTCCAAGCTGGGCAACCAACGAGCGACAAGATGTATATTTTGTAGAATGACCCAATGACCTTGCTGCGAGGCTGTCTCAATTGCGTTCTCGGCTACAATTTCTTGGCCCTGGCCAAGCGAAACACTATGAAAATTTTCATGGTCAAAGCTAAATCCTAGAAACTTTCCTAGCTTTTCGACATCTTTAAGAGGATCAACACCAGCAGAAAGAACAAAGAACATGTGTGTTTCGGGGCTAGACTCTTCAAAAGTTTTTGCAAATTCTATTGAGCGCGCATCAATATATTTTGATCCGAGCTTTTCTTCGATAAAGGAACGCATAGCATAAGACATTCGGTCAGGCCGTATGCAACGCATTATGCATAGTCTTTGTATAGGTGATTTTCCCTTCCATTCGCCAGGAAATTTTTCATTCTCTGGACTTTCTGATTCTGCAAACTTTTTCCAACGTTTGTGTGATCCCTCAATATCCTTTTCCAGCCCCTTAAAAGCAGAATGATTGTTAAGAGCCCTTATACCGCCCCAACCGACATGGGTAATCCAGGAAAAATTTGAAGTCTGATTTGGCATATATGGAAATCGTAGCAAAAAGTCTAGCTCGCTTGACTCCACCTCACCAGCATTTACTAAGATCTGAATACACATCTGTGTCAGGAAAATAAGCTTGTCTTGCTCAAATAAGCCGCGAGAAGTGTACACATAACTGCAGAAGGTGATCGAATCAATAAGGTTCTCTACCCGATCTTTGAGCTTTTCAGCTGATGCTGCCTTTAGCATGGCATTATTGAATACTACGGTGAATGCTTTAAGGGAAAATTGGTAGATAGGATTGATCTTAAATAAGTCATTTAAAATGAAGTAAATTATAGAGGCTCTCTCAGCGGCTGGGCGATAAGCTTCCCTAGCAGAATCGATTTGTACACCTGTTATTCGTGCCTCTGCAACCTTTACTTCTATTTCATCGGCAGTTTTCTTAGTTTTTTCGAGGTTCATAACCAGAGTGACATCTTCGAGAACATTATCTCCTGCAGAAGATAAACGTGCCAGTAAATCATCTTCCAAAAACTTAAGTGTTATTTTAAAGTGGTTTTGTTGTTGCGTTAGGCGTGTTCGCATTGCCTCAAGGTCGGGCCGCTCGACTTTAACAACCTCTGCTAACAACTGATCTTCTAGACCATCACGTGTCACAGTAAAGTTTATCAAAGTTGTCTGTGCCTGCATTTCAGGCTTATAATGAGGGTTTGCCAGCTTAGTATGCAGAATTAGGCGAAATTTTTGGTTGAAATCAATCTCGCGATCGCCAATTTTCAGAATAGTTCCCTTTTTGATCAACTGACGTCCCAAAAGCGGATTAAGAACAGGATCAACGTTTTCCCCTATGTTTTCAATCAGCAGAGTATTTCCATTACTTACTGCCCGCTCAACTTGATCAAGGTAGTTTCGTTGCGAAAGCCGCAAAACAACAAGGCCAGATCCATATTTTGTTTTAACCCACTTGATTCCCTGACTGAAAACGTTAAGTTATTATATTATCTGAATAGCTTATACTATTTAATGGTTAAACTTACAGTTGGGGATCTATCATGAGGGGATATCTCTCACTCTGCACAAGGATAGCGGCGTTCTCGGCTGACATGCGATCGCTCGGCAAACCCTGGTTATTCCACTCAGCAATCTGGGCATCATCACAAATCATTTCAAAAGGATCTACCCCATCAGTTGAAGGAATAGGTGGCTTTAAAAACATTTATATTTTAGCAATCGTACACTTCTTTTTCTTTATGGTTTATTTACCTGGCTGCTTTTGAAAGCAGGTATCCACATTTTGTCTTGCAGCTCCTGGCGATAAGCTCGTGTAAAGCATCCAACGTAAGAAATAAAGCACGATATTATTAAAATATCTCCAGGCAGTTGTTGTATACCTGAAGTAAGGCTAAAAGTAAATGAGAATTATAAAACTTCGTAAGGCAAATGGTGATGTTTTTCTGCAATTAAAGCTTTTTAATGTCAGCCTTCTTTCCTTTATCATAATTAAAATAATTTTGATATAAAATAAAAAAAAACATGTTACTGATAGGAGTCTGTTAACTTGGAAACACTTTTTTATTTTCATGCAGTTTTCAAGATTTACCTTGCTATAAAATAAGTTTAGATAATAATACTGAATGAAATCTTGCATTTTACAATGATATTATTTAAAATACCATAAACTCATTTTTCTTTAACTTCAGCAAAATAATAATTTTCATGAAAATCGAATTTTTTGAGCTTTCTGGTAATGCTCATCGAATTTAACCCACTTCTTTATCAAACTATTTCCTTTGCTTCTCCGAGTATGATTTTTTTATCTTGTTTTGTTTAATTTTTACTCTTGACGATATATTTTATATATAACAAAAGTTGTTTAATTAAAAGAAATCGTGAAAAAAAAAAAATTAGTTTTTCAAAATTTTGACAAGTGTACGATTTGATTTCAGAAAGTTGACCCCTAGCATTTTTACAAGACTACTTTGACCCCTTATAAAAAACGAATTATTCGCTATACACATTAAACAATTCTCATTTTGTTTAGCTTAAACATATACATAATTAATTTATGGAAAAAGGCTAAGATTTCGGGCTCAAACCAGAAGATCCCTTAAGTAAATAAAAAGAATTCAAAATATACTTTTACCTTTTTACTGACTCCATCCATCGAATTTTTTCATTCGCCAAGCCGCCTATTAATCGGTTTGCAATATCTATGGTAAATGCAGTTTTATCAGCTTCATCCTGACATTTCTGCTTTTTCGCTAGAGCTTCATCATACTCCATTTGCAGTGCATTTAATTGTTCTTCTAGCTCTGTGAGCCTTTGATTTAGAGCGGTTAACTTATCACGAGCGTCCTTAAGTTCTTTTTCTGACTCCAAAAGGGCTCTTTCTTTCGGCTCTACAATAAGGTAGACATCATAAAACCGGTTGATGTTAATGACCCATGAACATAATCCTGCTGCTGCTGAAGATTTAGCCAAAATCTTTTCTGGACTAAACTCAGGATCAAGAATATAAGGTTGAAGTGCTTTTATAACGTCGGGATGAATGTGCTTCTTGTCATAGTTAATTAAATTGTCGAGGAACTTATCTACATTACTCATTAGTACACGACATGCCTTCCAGCTGCGATCCTTAGGAATTTTTCCTTTGCTTGCGAAGAGCACCAAAACTGCACCGCACACACTAACAACAGCATCAGGTGGAGCTCCGAATGATTTAAGTTCTGTAAGATTATTTTTATTTAGAGTGTTAAGCGCCTCTTGAGCCGCAATCAAGGCTGGTTGTGCTTTAAGAAAATCCTCTTCGCAAAGTTTTGCTTTTGCAGTAACATCTTCCTCTATTTGGCGAACATTTTTTTCTTCTTTTGAGGCAAAGGCTCTTTCCTTTGACACTTTTTCATTTTCAGTACCTACTACTATAATTAAGTTATCTGCTTCTTGGTTTTTAATTTTCAGCTCGACCTCTTGGACCTTAAGGACATCTTGCAACGCATCAACTTCTTTTGTACAACTAGCCAGCTTAATAAGACCGTTTTCCAAGCGCAAACGGCGATCGAGATTAGCTTTCACTTTTTCATTAAGAAGCTTAGAATATAGTGCAATTAACTCAAGGAAAGATTTTGGTGTTGTGTAGTTATATCTCTTGGCGTTGGCTAAATAGAGTTTTGATATATCATTGACAGTTTTGTGAACGAATGCCATAAAATTAGACACAGGAAAAGCCAACTCTTTTGGTAACACAGTGATTTCTGATAAAAATCGTAGTGATACAGACTCCAATGCTTGTTGCGGCCACTCATGAAACCAATCAATAGTGGTACAGTTAACCAGAGCTGGAAATTTTCGAGAGCGCACGCGAAGAGTTGCACCCACAGGTGAAAAGCAGAGTACTACCTTAAGCAAGCTGCGAACTTTTTCAATAAAGTACTTCCAACAGTTCTCGCGATTGTCTATTATACCAAGCTGCTTAACCTCATTACGCACAGCGTTGACAATATTTTCCACTTCGTCATCTGCAAACAGTTCATGGATGTCACCCGAGGCAAGTAAATCATTTACTAGCACTAGAAACTGCTCCCGAGCTACCTCCGAGTCGGTCATGAGGAAGCAGCAGGCAGTGGTCTTTACGCCTGCTTTCATATACAAAGTAGCAATGTTTCCCTTTAAATCGTTAACATTATAGTCCTTTGTCAACTGAATCTGAAAAACATCCAACGAAGAAATAAATGAAGCCAAACGAGTCAGAGACTGTTTCCCGGAACCTCCAACACCGATTAACAAGGCGTAACCCCGAGATGATTCAAGAATGCGGCTTATTCGACACACATGTGACATGGCGTCATCGAAAAGAACCAAATTAATGGCCCCAACATAGTCATTATAGCGATCTTGTGCCTCGTCCAACAAACTCTTAAGCCGTTCCCACCCAGATATTGGCATATATTTGATGTCAGTCAAGCCTTTTGCAAAATGGCAGTAAATAAGCGGTTGCGCGTAAATAACTTCTTCATTCAAACCTTCAATCCCTTTGCGCACAACATCAGTTAAAATTTTTTTAAAGCTATTAATATCTGTATAGTCAACCAGTTTATCACCATAGACACGGTAGCATTCGTGAATCCACAAACGAATCATTTGATTAGCGTTTGAACAAGTCTCGTTGTTGGCATATAGAACGCCCTGGAAATAAATAGCATTTAAGGGTTTCTAAAAGCCATACATTTTTTGTGTCTTACCGTAAATATATTTGCAATATCTCGAAGATTAAAATTGTAGTGGAACTTTATTGCAGTTGGTAAAAAAGACGAAGCCACTTTCATGTGGAGCGTGATTGCCGTAGATACCATGCCCTCGCATAACCTTACAACAGATTTATCGAATTTTTGCGCAGGATTTTCCAAGTGCTGGGACAATATTGAGTTGAGAATGTGGAACAAGGCATCTTGACTTGGAGGGCTGAAACAATAAATTTTTTGCTCAGAAAGAATTCTATATAATTATATAAATTTATACGATGGACCCATAGTGGTCACGAATATCATTCGGTTATGATGGTTAGTCGAGGGTTTCGTCGGCTCAGGGGTGGCTCAGGGTAGTCGCAGATATTTATTTGTTTTAGATGTGGTTGTTGTATAATGGTAGCCGACCCGGTCCCAGTGTAGAAGTCGGGGTGAATTACACGGTAATTGAGAAACAGACTTATTTATTCACGAAAAATGACAACAGAGTTTGAATTATGTTCGCCAGAATCCGCGCAGGTGGTCTGGACTCGACATCCGACTGGCGCCGAGAGCGTCGTTCCGCGGCGGGGGCATGCGTGGCCGCCGTTCTTTGTCCCAAAAAGTCCTGCGAGTTGAAAAGAGAGGGAAGAACGGGCGCTCTCTTGTCAGGCGCTGCTAGAGCGAATCCCCTGGGGTCGTTCAGGTCAACCGTGAGAGAGAGAGATTCCTTGGTAGGCCGTTCAGGTCAACCGCAAGAGGGAGAGAGAACCCTAATACGTGGCTGTTCAGGTTAACCGTAAGAGAGGGCGGATCGGTGGCCCGAGCCGTGGGGTAGAGGGGGAGAGGAAAATTACTGAGGGTAACTACGATGTATTAACCAGATCTATTGATCTTACCAAAGCTTACCAAAAATACTTTGCTGCTAGATGCGTGCTACTAGGGAGGATTACCCCATCCGATCGTTGCCGGCTGCTCAGTGTCAAATTAAGGCCAGCCACCCGCTTTATGTAGGGCACTGGGTTTAGTGTGCCCGCCGCTGATTACTGATTTGATATATTCTGTGTGTCCAGCTCGCTTGGACCAGTGTGACCCTTCGCTTTAGTAGTTTGGCGCACGCACGCAATTATTTGAAATTGTATTTTTATTCCATTTCATTCAGCTTCTGTTTATGTTTCTTTCCATTCCTTATTCTTACTTTCTTATCTATTTATTTTATATTGTTGACTTTATTGCGCGGTACGCGAAAAAAAAAATCGCCAAATATTTGCGAAATGTTACCATTTTGTCTCCAAAATGCCATATATGTTTATGGCAAAACCGCTTTGTCTTAAATCTAAAGAACATTCTGAAAATATAGTGTAAAGGGAGAAAAACAGTTCATTTCTTGCAGCACAGCGGAGTTTTGATTGCTTTTTGTCACAACAAAACGGCCGTACGAGATCACAAAAGTCATAAGGAAGCTAAAACAAAAAAAGGCTCCGGGCGGCGACCAAATAACTACAAAAATGATAATGGAACTTCCGTACTGTGCTATTAAGGTCATCTGTAAACTCTTCAATGGAGTCATAAGTCCATTATTATAATGATACCGAAGCCTGGAAAAGATCACACGATTCCGTCATATTACCAATAAGCTTATTATTATGCCTGTCCAAATTATTCGAAGACTGCCTTCTAACGTGGATAATACCATATATGGGAGCCCACAATATTATCCCAGCGCATCAATTTGGCTTCAGAAAAAAAAAAACACGGAATTATCCAGCAAGTTATAACATTAGAGAGTAACATCAGAAATTCGCACAGCCTTCGAGCAAAGAGAATATTGCAGCGCGATATTCCTCGATGTATCTTAAGCATTCGACCGCGTCTGGCTCCAAGGTCTTATGCATAAAATAAAAACACACTTTTCTGGGTACACTCATAAACTCCTTGAATTGTACCTCTACAACAGAGCCTCCGCACTGAGTTGCAACAGTACAATTTCCCACAGCTACACCATCGAAGCTGGAGTCCCACAAGGCACTGCACTTGGGCCAATTCTATTCGTCCTTTACACCCTAGATATTCGCACGAGTGACCGACAAAGAACATCCACCTTCGCTGACGACACTGCAATCTCCCAGCCGCTCCAGATGTCCAGACCGTGCAAAAACCCAACTCGCCAGCCACCTCATGCTAGTCGAAAAGAAGCTGGCGCATTAAAATAAAGTGTAAACACACAACGTTTACTCTTAACAGACAAACTTGTTCTCCGCTCTGCCTAAATAGCACACAGATCCCCAAGGTCAATGAAGTAACGTATCTCGGCATCTACATACATAAAACTGAAAGCCAGCAGCCTTCACTAGACTATAAACACCCTATCGTCCTTGTGTCTGGACTACAAGGTCCTGCTCTACAACTCCATTCTTAAGCCAATGTGAATGTATGGCTCCCAGCTTTCGGGAACCGCGAGCAAAGCCAACATAGACACCATAGAGCGCGCTTAATAAAAAATCCTGCAAAATATCACTAGGGCACCATGGTATTCGTAACCATAACATCCATAGGGACCTCGGCATTTTAGCAGGTGCCGGCTGGGCAGTGGTCCCTGTATTATCCCGGTCAACGGGACTGTTGCTTGCTTCGTCCGCGATAATACAGTGTCTAGCTACGGTTCTATTCCTACCGTTCAAAAAGTCGGAGGGAATGAACCATCTGCCATGGGTGGAGGTGCCTGGGGTTTAGGCATAAAACACAAGCGTGGTGTTTAGGCATAAGTCGCAAGTGGGTGGTCTCCGGGAAAACTAAGCAGTGTATTTCTGAATGGAAACAGGAAGCATAACAACTCGGGCTGGGATGTCAGCCTAAACATCGGTGGAAGTCGTGACTGCTACCACCGGCGGACATGGCGTGGAGCAATCCCCTCTGCGTGTCGCCAGCGGTTACACCTCTCATTTGCTGAGACCAGGTCAAGTCAGTTGCAATGCTACTGCCACTAAGACGCAAGGGAAGCTAAGCAGCTCAGGTGCCATAGTTGATACAGAGAGCGTGCAGCTCTCTAAAGAAGACGAGAAAAGCCTTCTCCGCTCGCCGAATTCAGGCGCCAGCTCCCCACGCAGGGACGGGCCGAAGCGAAGGACAGAGCCGGCTCCAGACAAAAGCCGCCCTATCCCCACAGGAGAAGGCAAAGCTTTCCTTGGCTGAGCAAAGGGTGGGAGACAGCTGGAGTTGGTGGACAGGGAGCTAATCCAGTCCGTTCCAAAGCGGAAAGTACTCTTCCCCATAGCAATCCGAGGGGACCGGGCGCTGAATTCGGACATTCCAACGGCGGACAGGAAGGTTATGCACCTGGCGACCCCATTACCCAAGGATGTTGACCAAAGTGCAGTCCTCCAGATAAACACGGAGGTGGAAGACATCCTTAATCCGAGATACGGAAAGATGGTGTGCGGCATGGGTAGCTTCTACCTGCGCCTGAAGACTTGGAGCAAGGGTCATTGACTTGGAAAAAGGGTCCGCCTACATAGCTTTGGTCCAAGAGCCATGGATTACATCGGGAAATGTCGTTGCTGGACCGCGGCTCTTAACTTCAACGGCATCCAGTGCCGGGACGGTCTGGTCCTAGTGGACTGCATGGACTGCGATGCCAAGAAGTGGTTGGAGCTAATAGTCCCCAACATCAGCACCAAGGTGGGTGTGCAACTTCGCACCTGCCTACAGGACGACTTGCCTATGACGAACATCGTCACACTATACCTGCCTCGCACGGCTGGGGAGACGATGGAGAAGTCCCTTCTCACCGAGACCTGGCGGGTCATCCGGCACCTTGAGTCCAAGGGCGGCAAAGTCCTGATGCTTGGCCTGGATGGGGAGGCGCTCACACTCCTCAAAAAGCAAGACATGCTGCATAAAAATCAGGATTCGGTGGTGGCGGAGGTGTCCGCTAAGGCAAAGGCCGACGTTGTGCCTGGCACTTCCACGGCTGCAGCCTCGGTGGCACCTTCCTGCCCCTCGGACGAGGCATCGGAGGCTGTAGCCTTGGCAGCAGTGAAGGCCGAGTTGGACTCGGCATTAATTCAGGGGCTGGACCTGACGCGCCTGCACATGGGCGGCGAGGAGGAAATGACCAGCAATGAGGAGCCATCCGTTAAAGAGCGGGCACCTATTGAGATGCAGTCAGGGTGAAGAAGAGCTCTAAGGATGGGGGTCACCAGCGTGGCCCAGATCAACCTGATCGGTAGGTTGATTACCAGGTCTGACCTGGGGCTGGTGCTCATCCAGGGGCCTTGGGTCGTCAGAGGCAGGATCTGCGGCCTGAATCAAGTGAGTATGCAAACAATTGCAGACGTAAGGGAGGCATCACCAAGAGCTTGCATCTTGGTGCGGAAAGACACTAACTTTCTATGTGTCTCTAAATATTTCAACAGAGTAGCGGTGGTGATCACTAGCAAGCGCGGGAGTATTGTGGTGGCGTCAGCTTACTTCCCAGGAGACGTGACGGATGCCCCCCACCAGAGGTTCAGGATCTGGTACAACACAGCAGCAGCAAAAGGATACCCCTGCTGCTAGGCAGCGACGCCAACGCGCACAGTATTGCATGGGGAAGTACGGACACCAACAGCAGAGGTGAGTGCTTACAAGACTATCTTGTATCTAGGGATCTCACAGTATTTAATGTGGGGGCTGAACCCACTTTTATTACTAAAACCAGGGCCGAAGTACTGGACATTACCTTCGGCAATGAGGGGGCCTCCGGTTGGTTCGCAACTGGAAGGTCTCCTCAGAACCATCAATGTCGGATCACAGGATCATCCTGTTCGACATTCATAGTAACCTTAGCTTCAGCCAAGTTATCAGGAACCCACGACGGACTGACTGGCCAGCCTACCAGTCCTGTCTGGAATTAAATCCGAGCAGACTGAACCAGAGTAGGGGAGTATCCTCCCCGGAGGATCTTGAGCAACACTCAAAAGAAGTGGGGGAGACAATTTTGGATGCATATCATGCAAGCTGTCCCGAAAAAACTGTAGAGTCCAGCAGGGACAATCCCTGGTGGAATAAAAAACTAGGGCTACTTCGCGCAGAGGTCAGGAAGCTGTTTAACATAGTTAAGAAGAACAGCGTCAATTGGTAAAACTAAATTTCCGGCTTGTTAGCCGCACCAGCGGCTAGAGTGTTTAAGGCGATCTCAAAAGGCAAAGTACTATCTAAGCTTTGCCTGAAGTGAGCGGATAGTTTAGTTACAGAGGATGAGAAAGAGAGAGCGGAACTTCTTCTGCAAACTCACTTCCCTCTGTGCAGAACCATCTCCAATGTAGACATCAGTTATGAAAGGATCCCTAACGGGGGACCCAACTGGAGCCTGGCTGCAGCAATCGTAGCTGAGCAAAAGATTAGGTGGGCAGTACACTCAGCCCATAGAAAGCTTTGGGGATGGATGGTATCATTCCAATCCATCTTTAAAAGGGTATTGAACAGCTAATGGTTTTCCTTTTAAATATTTTCAGGGGAAGTCTAGCTATGGGTTACATCCCTAAGGCATGGAGAACGGCTAGGGTGATATTTATCCCAAAGCTTGGGAAGAAAGACCCTTTTCATCCAAAGTCCTTTAGGCCGATCAGGCTAACCTCCTTCCTGATGAAAACCCTTGAAAAGATTGTGGATTGTTATAAATAAAATATTTAGTTCTTTTGGTTTTGATTTTGGTTTTATTTATTTGTGGAGCGAGTAAGGTCTCGGTTCCTTTTGAGTCAATTTTGTTAATGAATCTACATACAATGGTTTCTTAGGCTAATTCGATGAGCAGCGCTGCCGGCGTAGGCTGCAGCGCTGCGACGCTTATATGCATATCTTATATGTATATATGAAATGTCGCCGAGCGACGGCGCTAGAGGAGGAGGAGGAGTGCTGTAGCGTGCGATCAGCATTTGGCCAGCGTGGGAATGCTGCCTATGCATTTATGTATGTGGACGCTCGAATTACGCTCGCACTTGGGCTGGACTGTTTATGTAAATTATCTTTTAGGTGTAGCCCTAGGTTATCCCGCGCCGCAGTCCAAGGGGAAAGGGGGTGAGTACTTCAGTGCCGATGCAACCGGCTGCTCTGCTAGGGCTGTATGTGCTGGAGATCTTCTCCTCCGGGGATGACGTAATCGTCAACGTAGTCGTCTCCTCAGCTAGGTAGGGGTGGTTCGCTGGCCTTTGCTCAGCGCCGTTCCTGATTGTGATCAGTTTACGATGGGAGAACTTTCTCCGTTATTACCTGCCCTTAAGGCTA
>VNJU01009408.1:0-22580 GCA_008042675.1 Drosophila seguyi | reverse complement strand
GCTATTGTCAGCATGCAGTTGTCTGGATTGAGCGTTCGCGTTTGGCTTAAACTCTTCAATCGCCTCGAGCGTTCGATGACGATCCTGTAAGAAGGCTTTGAATTCAGCCCAGAGTGGAATGTCAGACTTACTGATAAGGGACTGTTCCCATAGAGACAGCGTTAGCTTCGGCAACTTGGAGGAACACAGATAAACAAGAAGGCAATCCCAATTAGTGGTCTCGATTTTGGCTATATTCAAGGCCGTTAAACACCCTTGGATGGTGCTCTCTAAGTGCTTCAAGGACTTGCCGCATTCCTGTGTAACAGAAGGTAAATTAAACAAAATCTTCAATTGATTGTTGACTAGCAGCCTCTTATTCTCAAACCGATTTTGCAAGTTTCTCCACGCTGATTCAAACCTCTCATTGATTAATGGAGATAAAGCAACCATGGATTTGGCTTCACCGCTAGTTTTGGAATTGAGATGGAACAGTTTCTCAACTTCTGAAAGCCAAGGATTACGTATATAAATGGCGGAAAAAAGGTCCCGAAATGTGGGCCATTGAACATAGTCGCCATTAAAAACTTCGCACTCGACTGGGGGTAAACGACACCCCCCCTGCGACGGCGCCAGATTGGAGGCCTGAACAGGCTGTTGCGGGCTCGAATCTTCAATAATCTCGATGAGGCTTGCTGCGCACCGCTCGTAAACGGTATAACAGTAATCATACTTGGACTGCATGACTGTTATTGTATCTGTGCAGTTTAGACTAGACAGAACTTCAAAACACGTCTCGTATTCCTTTTCAACCTTGTCCCAGAGGGCCCTGATCTGCTCCAGTCGAACCCTACTCGTGTGGATGGACGGACTTGTGTCAGCGGGGGTGTTGACTCTGGCTTCGAACCGACCCACCCTATCCGTTATGGTCATGAATTTCATCAAGGCCTTGTCACCTTCAGATTGAGCCATTTTCCCAGTTGCTCTAGTAAAGTGGGGTGACACGACTGATTTTCCCGATTTTCTAGATGGTATCGACCGTGGCACTTGGAGCGACGTGCTCGTGGCTTTAAGTGGAGTTGTGTTTGTCGATGGACTTCGGCCTCTAGTGGGATTTTCGCTTTTGGAAGGCACAGCGGACTCGCTCTTCGCCCTGACTCGGTGAGACGCTTCTGCCTTAGAAATGGTCAAAAGGGTTTTTGCCTCCTTACCGTCGCCAATTGGCATATTAAGCTCTCGTTGGAGCCGAAGACTAAAAAGGCGTGAGGTAGTCTATCGACTTGGATGGCGCTTAGGCGCATAAAAAACACAACTTGATCGAGAGGAAATAAAAAATAGGAAAAAAAAAATATATAATATATATATGTAATCGAGTTGGAATAAATAAATGAAAAATAATCGAAAATGATGTTATCGATTTAAAAATCACTACGGGGCGCTGGATAAAACACTTAAGGAAGTATTCGAAATGTTCATCGATTTGGAAAAAATAAATAAAAATAATAAATAAACTTGGTCGCTGGATCAAGCGTACCAAAAATAAGGTAATATGTAAACAAATAAAGAATATGAGAAAATATAAACGCTGCTTTTTAAATTTTTGTATTTGTTTAACTTTTTGTTGTGTTTGTTTTACCTTTTTTTTTGTTTTGTGGTTGTGTTTTGGCTGCGGCGACCAAGTTAGCAGCCGGTTCCTACCTGCCGGTCCAGCAGGAGCTTTGTACGCAATTTTTGCTGATGGAAAGTTTGTTTTTATTTGTTTGGGTATTTTTTGTGGTTGTTGTGAAGTGACACGAGGATGAACAATCTGTACAAATGTTGTAGATGGGATTTAACTCCCTTTTTTATGCCGCCGATCTATGAACAAGCAATGGACATATGTATGTTCGTAGATCATAGGCTTTGTATGAAAATGTTCTCTGAATGTATGTATATTGGTGCGGATGAAAGTCTATGTGTGTATGTAGACTTTTTGACTTTTTATGTATGGATTGCAGGTTTGACTAAAGCTTATGTGGACAAGCTTAGGATTAATATGGATGGACACACATACACATGCATAGATTATTATGGAAAATTTGGACTTGATGTACGCCTTGACTTGATGTAAGCCTGGCTGATTTACAACATAAATAGGAGCATATAGCTACGTACATACATACATGCATATGATATTGTAAAAGCGGCTACAATTTGGTAGTGGGCAATATATATAAATATATATGTATGCACATACATATATGGTGGGAATTTGGCACCGTACTTATCTTGGCAAAGGCGCTGGAATATCTCGGGTGAAGGACCAAAATGTTGTCGTCGGGGCCTGATAGCTGCGATCCCAGAATTTCCAAATAAATGATGGTGTAAAAAGTGGGCTTGGAGTTTGGATAAAATAAAAGCGTCGTTTCGCTTTGGGGTTTATTCGGAGAGTAATTTTACAGACTATATATGGCGGCTTCGTTGCTGCCTCGGAACCGGGTAAAAACGGTACATTTGAATTAGTGCTGACCACCTGGAGAGGCTACTGACCCTCGTTTGCTCAGCATGAACAGTATTCATTTATATTATTTATTGATTTATCTTATATTAGTAAAAATAATAATTTAAATTAAAAGGAACTTATATTTAAATTAACAAAATAAATATATTGTAAGGATCCATGTAGGTTGCTCAGATGACGTAGCCTGACCAATATCATCTACAAAAAATAAACAGTAAAAAAAGGAAATCAAAAATTACTAAATGAAATCTTACCGACAAGAGCAATAAACGCTGAATTCCAAAGTGTTTCGTATAATTTCACGAACTACGAATTTTAGCGCAGAGGCCAACTGAGCTACCCGGCGTAACCAGGTACCTTATGGTAAAGGCCCGGCAGTTTTGACTTGTGTGCTATTCACGCTTTAAGGTGATTCCTTTCCCATGCGGCTTGGCAAGCTAAAATATTATTACAGCTCCTTGCTCTCCTTAATCTCATCCTGCAAGTATCTTGAAATGGAGATGTTATGGCAGTTTATGAAGCCCTCCAAATCCAAATCAAATCAAAAGAAAAAAAAAATTAAATTAAATTATCACAATATCGATATTTGGGCAAAAAAAAATATCACGATATAAATATATCATTTTCCGAAAAAATATCGATATATTGATATTTTGATATATTATCAACAACACTGTGATTAATAAAGTTCACTTCGTGTGCATGCAGCTATTCTGTTTTGTGTATTTAGCTATTATTAATTTCACATTTTAGATGTGCTGCTAGTGTTTGCTTTGCATTTTTTGCATTCATCTTTGTGCCTTCTCCGTTTGCCGTCGCGACAGCTTAACGAAAAGCTTGCTCCCACGCTTACCCGCTCACCCGCTCTCTCACTCTCCCGTTTTTTCGGTGCAGCTGCACTCTTATCTCTCCTTACGCAAAGGTACAGTGGTAAGTCTAAATAATGTCCGCTGTTGTCTGTGTCGTTAAAACCTGTAAAAAAGTTATTACATCTGCTGATCTTACAATCGGCTGCTGGCTGTGCGACAACATTATGTATACCAAGTGCATTGGTGTTGGGGCTCGGGCGGTAGACGATGTAAGAAAAAACATCGGTCTGCGGTACTGTTGTGAGGCCTGTCGCGATGTTGAAAAGGAGATGATGTCTTTTTTATGCGGCAAACCAAAAACGGTTTTAAAGAGATATGTTCTTGGCGCTGGATACTCAATTTAATTGCCTAAAGCTTTTAAACGAATCTCCTAGGCGCAAAAAATCCGCTACTGGTCTGCAGCTTCTGGGCGGATCCCAACTTCAGCGGTCGACACTCAACAGCAGCCTCCAGCGACACAGCCCTCGACCTCAGAACCGATTCAAAGAGTTTTGAGATCGAGTAGCAAAAAAGATTCGGCTTCCGAATGTGCCGCTAGAGGGACCGCCCCCGTTGATTTCCGTTTTATCCCCTGGGGGGTCTCAAATATTGACCCCTCAGAGCCCTATTAATTTACCTGCCCAGGGTGTCAGGCCCGGACTACCGGCCGATATTGGTAATGCAGACATTCAGTCTGTATCGCCAAAAGCCCTTATAGCTGCCCCTCCTACGAAACAGATTTTTGTTTCGCGGCTCTCCCCTTCTCAGACATCGGAAGATGTAATTGCCTTTCTCCAAGGCAAAACCGGAGCCGAAAATAACAATATAAAGGTGGAAAAATTCAAATTTTCTTATGTTAGGGACAGTTCGTCTTTCAAAATAAATACCCCAAACGAACTCTTTGACACAATATGTTCGACCATATTCTGGCCTGAATACGTTGTCGTCAAGGAGTCCGAAGCTTAGAAAAAGAAACGGCGGCCTGTAGAAATAAGTCTTTCCAGGCCCGACCAGACCACTGCGCCCTCTTCGTCTTCCGCTCCAAAAAACTAACAAATCGCCTTTCTATTTCCTATTAAAATGCAAGAGGTTTACGTAGTAAGCTTCCCAAATTGTATTCTGATAGTCTCTGGTTTGTTTCTCAGGTTATTGTGTTCACAGAAACCTGGTTTAAGCCGAAGATTCTGAGCTTCGAAGTTTTTCCAGCTGTATTCACGATATATAGGATTGATCGGCCTATGGAGGTGGTGTCCTAACTTTCGAGGAGTTCAATGATCTTGAATTCCCTTGTGTGAAGCTATCAGTCAATGGTAGATCTATTTTTATTACTTGTTCCTACATTCCTCCTATTTCGGAACTTCCTGTTTATTGGAACCATCTTTCCGCAATTCAGTTGGTTTCCAATCGTCTTTCGGATAGGGACCATTTAGTAGTTCTTGGTGATTTTAATATCCCAGGGGCTATTTGGTCCTCAACCAATACCTCCAATACACTGTTTAACACCACATAGCATGATTTTAGTTCTGGCTGGCTCGACATTTCGCGGTCTCAAGTCAATCATGTACGAAACTCCCTAGAGCGCTTGCTTGATCTCTGGGTAATTCTGCAGAACAACCATTACACGTCCGATCGTTTTTAAATTTTGGCCGTTAATAGAGGCGATTTTTTTAAGAATTATGGTGAAAGTCTTGTTTGGGGGAGGCTTCTAGTTTTTTTATACCCTTGCAGGGTATTATAATTTTAGTCAGAAGTTTGCAACGCAGTGAAGGAGAAATTGCCGACCCTATAAAGTATATATATTCTTGATCAGAATCAACAGCCGAGACGATCTAGCCATGTCCGTCTGTCCGTCTGTCCATCTGTCCGTCCGTCCGTTTCTACGCAAACTAGTCCCTCAGTTTTAAAGCTATCTGAATGAAACTTTGCACATAGTCTTCTATATGCTCTCACTACTATGTAAGTGGGAATGGGCCGGATCGGACGAATATATCATATAGCTGCCATAGGAAAGATCGGTTTATTTTAAAGAATAAAATTATAGCTTAGCCAATTTTCAAGATACTTGCATATAATTTTAGATCTGACCATTTGATATCACTTTAGAATTTCGGTTTTAATTTTATCAAAATCGGACAACTATACCATATAGCTGCCATAGGACAGATCGGAAGAAGTTGAGAAAAAAGCCAATTTTCAGCATATTTTCATAAAATTTGAGACATGGCCATTTTGTATTATTCCAGAATTTCGGTTTTAATTTTATCAAAATCGGACCACTATAGCATAAAGCTGCCATAGGAATATATATATAATTACACAATTGTAATTTCCGTAAGTCAGAAAAATATTATTTATTTAACCGAAATGTTCCAATATGTTTTGTGACGAACACCGACTTATTTGTATTAGATCTCAAACTGAACTAAACTTATTGATTTGCTATGGCTTACGTTCAAGCCTCGGTACCAGGCTGTTCCAATTCGGACTTTGGACTTTAATTGTTCTGAAGAGAGGGTTTAGGAGTTTTCTTTGTTTTACTTATATCTTTGGTTCAAGTGGATTTGCTCTTGAACGCAACTGCCTCTTTTAACGAGTCCGAGCTCTGAACGTGTGAACTATTTATGTTTATGTTGAACAGTGGATGTTTAGTCTAGTCTGCCAAATGGGGGACTTGTCTTATCAATATAATTTGTCTTATCAATTATATTTTCAATTACATCCATTGTTCGGTTTTGGAGTTTTTCCTCCTAACCTTGTGTTAGGGGATTGGGTGACAGTTTATTCTTATCTCTATCTGTTGGGTACATATAGGGTAGTGTGGGGTGTATTGATTACAATTGTGAAGTGTAGGGTAGTGTTATGTAGACATTTTCTTAGCTCTAAGGGGCTTATGGATATGTCACTATATATATGTTTGGCTTTGTTGCTTGCAACATTTTTCGCCAGCAACACTCTGGCAACATTTATTTTATGACAGTCCCCGAGAAAGGCAGAACATTTTTCTTCTGCAAGGGTATTTAAACTTCGGTATGCCGAAGTTAGCTTCCTTTCTTGTTTTTAAATGATTTTTAAAGTTTAATTATTTTCCTTACAAAATGAATGGGTTTCGCGTGTATTTAGTAAGAAATGACCAGTGTGACCAGAGTTCATGCAGACGAAAAAGCAGCCTTCAATGCAGGAAAAGTACTAGAAAATATTAAGAAATACTGATAACCATAGATTTGTATTGGGTCTGGTCGCACCGTTGATTGCGCGATTTTTTTTTTTTGTAAATTGTTGCACTTCCAGTCGGAATGGGCTGAAGGGACATCGATATATCGATAGGATAGGAGTGATAGGGTTAGTGGTGAGGGAATTCAAGAGCGAACCGGGAAAAGGGAAAAAGTGGCGTCCCCTAGATCTCGGCCAGCTTCTTTTTTAAGAGAAAGGGCTTTTGCCCTTGAACTCGATCGTTGCCCTGAGCGCCAAAACGAACGCTGGTGTCGAAGGCGGAATTTTGGGCAACGAAACGATCCCATATAGGGAGGTGTAGGCTGAGAGGGGAAAGGCAGTGAATGATAGGAGCGGAAACGAGCTGGCAGCAAGAAAACAGATTTCTGCATCTGAAAATTTGAAGAAAAACGTGAGTTAAAGTTGCCGAAAAGGTTAAGGCAAAAATAAAAGAGGGTGTATTTTTTATGTTTCAGCGTGGCAGTGGAATCACTGGCCAGGGCACCTTTATTTTTTAATTGCCGGATTTAATCTGGTTTTGGTGGAGTTATAACTTACGGAACTGACCACGAGCGAGCGCCGAGGAGCTGCCGGAAAATAACCGCCGGAAAGTAGCCACCTGGTTTCTTCAGGCAGTCGCCATCAGGCCGGAGCCACTCCGAATTTAAAGGAAATAAGTCGGTGAGTCCGTTCCTTGAGTGCTCTGCCGTGAACCGGCGGAAGAATTTTGCCGCGCCTTCTCCTGGGCGACAGCGTGCAGTGGCCATATATCTGGCCTGTGTCAGGCCACCTGCAATTCTAGAGCGGCCTTCCTTCTTTTCCCTTCGCATGCTCAGGTTGTCCTGGATTTGTGTTGCCGCTGCCAAATAAAGGCCGTTCCTCCATTCTTGTTGTTCATTGTTTTTATTTGTAATATTTTGTATTCGACTCACCATATCTCTCCGTCCTTTGTCCTCCGCGTCCTCTAAACTCGTGTCAGGGATTTGTGCAACACAAGTGCTGAAAAATAGGCGTAGAGTCGGTCAGAAGAAGCAGCGATTAAATATTGAAAATAAACAAACCCCCTTCTATTTCTCTTGGAGCTCCAGCAGGAATACTAGGTAGAAATTTTGGGTACTCACCTGGGGCCAACTTGTGGCTAAATTGCTATTTTATTTGCGAAGCGCCGCTTCTCCTCCGCCAAGTCTCCCGAGCCGCAGCCTTGGCGCGAGCGCATCCCGGACTAGGGTGATGGTCTCGCCGGGAACGGGATCGGTAGTCAAGTAGGATTAATCCATCCATGTCAATCTGAAAATTTATGAGGAATTAAAAACACAAATATGAGCCGTGAATAGAAGCTTTTACCTGGGGGAGATGAGCCGGTCGCCTGACTGCCTGGAATAGGCTCCGGTCCGCCGGAGATGGGTGATGCCCCAAGATCCTCAGGAGGCATCACTAGGTTGGGTGGGTGCGTCGTGGCGAGTCATCTATGCCACCAATTCCGTCCGGCGAGTGTCGTCCAAATTTTATATTTGTTTGTTTACTTTTTTTTGTAGTGATGGTAGTTTGTAGTGTCGAGACGTCCGATATTTATCGGTGTTTTTGTTTATTGTGCGGACTGTGGGCATCGGGACAAGATCCCGCCCTGGGACACTGAGCTAGCCCGGCATTGCCCAAACCAGCAGTTCCGTAACAAAATTTCGCCTACGGCGGGCTTTTCTAACTCTTTTAAGTTAATTAACAAACTTAATTCTTAAGCCGCAGGCGAAAATTTAATTTAAAAAAAATCGCGCGATTTTTTAATGGATTCAATGGTCATCTTTGTGGTTTAGTATTTTTTGTAATGTTTTCGTGTGCGTGAACTCTGGTCACATTGGTCATTGCTCACTAAATAATCATACAGTTTTTATGGATAAAATTTAAACTTTAAAAATCGTTTAACAAAAAACTAAAAGCCTCACCCAAATAATATTTTCACCATAATTCTTAGAAAAATCGCCTCTATTAACGGTAAAAATTTTAAAACGATCGGAATGCCCTGCACGAGACCATCGAGTAACTCGTCCTCTTCCGCCAAAAAATCTCGGACCAGTCTACATTTTTCTTCAAAAAATACGCGAATTTCTCGGTCGGCGACCATGTCAGTTCCACAAACTTTCGCCGTAAAGCAGATTTCGAATCGACATCTCCAAAAGCTAACTTTAACTGCTCCCTGAATCCACTAATCGGCGTACTGCGTACATGCGTTCATCATTTTGTAATTGACAAAATAATATTTTTAATTAACGTTTTGCTCCGAATTTCTTGTGTTTCTACAATATTAAAGTTTGTATTAATAGAAAATAAATGTTTTGTGACCTGTCTATTTGTATTGTATTATTTATTTGTGTTTCTACCCAATAACCTTCTCATAACCTATTTGTAGAATAATTTCATATTTTAGAGAGAAAAACTTTATGAAGCAGGGATTGGCTGATAAAAAGAGTACAATTGTCTAAAAGTATGAATCGACCACTGTTTAAATTGACAAAGATTGGCTGCTTAGGTCTGCCCATACTATTAATTTGTTTAGCGATCATGTCTGGAAGCATGAAAAGTTCGTAGTTTGAAAAAATCCTCGGCCTTCGTCAACGCGATATTGGAGATCATTGCAGATTTGGTTTGAGCCGAGATTAAGAATATGAAATCTTAAATTTTACGAATTAAGCCCACACGACTAAGCTGATTTTTAGTTGATCACAAAATGCAATGATTGATTGCAAAGTCTTCAGCGTAATTTCCGAATCACGGACACACCAATGCGGAATCTGTAAGACCAGGCAAAAACAGATACACAATTTGGATGCCGTTATAAGTATGCCAAAAAATTAAAACCTGTTTGAATTTGGTTTTTTTATTTTGCATTTTACACAGAGGTTATCGGCTGCCAAAAGTGGAAGGTACTTGGGCCCGAAAAGGTTTTACTATAAAAAAGAAAGGCATATATCCAAGATCATATATCCGTATATACAATTCAGGGTCGGATTAGTAGTGTGACCGTATATTTTTCCGGCTAAGTGAATATTATTCAGTTAATTTTCACATCTCCGCAACTAGAATATTCCGATTGGTTCCTAAACTCCAAATTCATCTTCGGCACATAAATAATTCAAAATATACGATAGTAAATTTTCCCAAAATATATCCAGAATGACTTCCTCCATTTTAAATAAATTTACGATGTCCTGAGACCCTTTGAGTCACTTCGAGTCCAGATTCTGCAATCTTGCAGACCCCATCCATCCAAGTATACGTGCCAAGTTCATCTCGACCAAGTCCGAGCGCTATAGAATAAAGCCGAGAAAGAATACGAAGCTTTTTTAGAGCAAATTTCAGTTGGCCTAGAGGGCGTGGCGGACACCTTGCCTACTGAAAAGGCAAAATATGAGTATTCATATTTTATTTACGAAGTGTGTTCCGCGCAGCTAAAAAAAGAGATCGATACGATCGCGTCTAAAGCAGCTCAAGTCCAATCCCCTGCACCCTAAAGTTCCTTTCAGTCTTGTTGTCAGCTTCCTCCGTGCGATACGGAAATTTTCTCGGGCGATTATATTCGCTGGCCGACTTTTCGAGACCTTTTAACAGCGGTCTATATAGACAATCCAGCGCTGAGCCCTGTCGAAAAGTTGTTCTATTTAAATGCCAAGACTAGTGGTGAAGCTCATTCCATAGTTTCCGATTCGCCACTCACCAACGATGGTTTCCGCTCAGCCTGGAAAACCCTATCTGAGCGTTTCGAATATAAACGAGCGCTGGTGAACAGCCAACTGAAAAAGTTATTACAAAAATTGCACTTGTGCTTAAATTCCATTGCAAGCGGTCATCAACTCCATAATTGCACAATCGCCCACAAGTGCTTCACGTGTCACGGTCGGCATCACACTTTGTTGCATCCAAGCAACTGCTTCTTCAGTGTACCGATTTCCTCGTTCTCCAGAAGAGTTTCTACGTACGACGAGATGAAATGCAGATGTTCCCGAGGTTTTGTATTCTACTCATGCCGAGTCTGTCAAGGTAACCATCCTCTTCTTAAGTGCCACCGTTTCCTTCGGCTGAATGCTGAGAAACGGCTCCAGGCAGTCATGGACAAGAAGTACTGCGTCTTTTGCCTGGCCCACAATCATTAAATAACAATCAATAAAAAGTTCGTTCGTGTTTTCTTATCGAGTGCATTTCAGATTAAAGCCACCCCCCTCCGAACACTTTTGTATCTGCTAGAATTACTGGTGTGAGCCATGAATTAATAAGACAACTTGGAATCATTTTACGTTGCATGGTCTCCGGATATTCCATTAATATCGAAAGTTTCCCCAAATACACGTTAGAAACGGCAAAAATATTTATTAATGAATATCCGTGGTTCTATATAACAAGCTTTGTACATTGAATTTTAATACATGGAACTGATAACATAAAATGTATACCACTTCCGAATAGCATGATGTCGGAAGAAGCATTGGAAGCCAGAAATAAGGATTTAAGAAACTTTCAGTTTAACCATACACGCAAGCATACGAGAAAACATACTGTAGAGTTTGTGCCAAAGTGCCAGCAATGCATTATTATTTGATAGGAAAGCTCAAAACCTGCTTTCGGACATCCATGAAGAGTCTAAAACCTCCGATTCGAGCAAAAATGATTAATCTATATAAAAAACAAAGTTTGTGTATGTAAGAAGGCAGATAACTCGACTTCCAGACTTCCGATTCGGATGGGTTTTTTCAGTTGAGTTCGTGTTTTCTGGGAGCTTTGAATAGGCTATGTGAAAATCTCGAAAAATATTTGAAAAACCAGAAAAATATAAAATATCGTCTTAAGCTACAAATGTAAAAACAAACAAACACCACAGGAGGCTCTAAAAGCCGAAATCGATATTCTTTTAATATTTGACTGCATTTTATGACATTTTTTTATGAAACAATATTTCTTTGCTTTTTTTGCGAAAATGAAACATGTTTTTTTTAGTGAAAATCTAAAAAAGAAAGTTATTTTTGTCTTGCCTTTTGTGGTTTCGTGTTATATGTATCTGCTTAACTATACGTGTGTGTTTTTTCAAAACATCAATAATTGAGGTTAGCCGTAAATCGATTACGCATATTTGGTTGTTTATTTGGTTGCATCGTGCGTTGTTTTTTATGTATTTGCATTTTGTCAGACATGTTTTAACGTTTTTGTCTTAGTGAAATAAAGCCGATACCACGGCGTGCAAATCTGCGTCGAGAAGATATCCGTTCAATGCAATTAATGAAGTTGCTGTCATCGTTGGCGTATAAGGTGTTGTTCTTGAATATGTTCTTTATCTTATTAAAAAATGATCGGCTGCCCCAAACAGCCACCTCGAATTTCAACTCAGCGTTAAAAACGCGCGGCTTGGTGAAATTCAGCTACAAGCAGGGTCGCTGTACAGTACGAAATTGTAGGCATTTTTCCCTGTATTGGCGGCTTGTTTTTCAATTCCTGAATTTTGTAAGGACACGTAATGATATGAAATGAATGTACAATGAATTCTTCCAAAATATTAAATGATGTTAAATTTAAGGATTATTTTGCACAAAAAGTGCATAAACAGTTGAAAGTTTGTCAAGAAGAAAAATTTGCAGCGTTCTATTAAGTTAGCTACCTGATCCCCTTTTTCTTGGACGTTGATGCACTACGATCAGTACAGATCAAGTGGCCCTTATGACACCAAGCACGTGCTTGTTCGTGTTAGAAAAGAAAGTTCGAGGAAGTAACTACTGGCATGCTGCCAGATTCTTTGCTTGCATACGTACTAAGTGGGTAAGTAATAACTACTAGAATAGGAAGGTAACCTCTGGTTTGCATCCCAGTTTAAGCCGCGTTAAGCGAAAAGTAAAAAGTTCTTTTGAACCGACTCAATGCGTTTACTGTGGACCCCATACTGAGGGCTCCAAATGCAAGATCCATGTTCTAAGATAGAACGAACCAAAGAAATGTATAGAGATTTTGTAACGTACGGGTCATTGAATTCTTTCGACCAACGTTTAATAAATCCAAGCACACCTTTGGCTTTATTCACCATGCATGAAATATGATCAATAAAGTCAAGTTTAGGATCCAGACGGACTCCTAAATCGTTAACTAAAGCAATTCTTTCCAAAGAGCAGCAGCGTGTAAGTTGCAAGCTTGGGAGCGACACAAGAGAATGTCATAATCTTGCATTTAAAGCCGTTTAAGTTTAATAGGTTTGCACTGCACCATGTTTGAAAATTGTTAAGATCTTTTTGTAAATCAGACTGGCAAGACGCGTCCGTATATTGCACACAAAGTTTGACGTCGTCCGCGTACATAAGTACTCTGGAGTTAGTCAGAACTTTGTGCAGATCGTTAATAAATAATGTAAACAGCAGGGGACCCAAATGGCTTCCTTGCGGGACGCCAGAAGTAACTCTGAGAACATTAGATAAGATGTTTTTAAATGACCCTTTGCGTCCTGCCATTCAGATAACTTGAGATCATACTTAGTAGATCAACCGGAAATCCCATTAGGTCGAGTTTCCGAACAAGGAGAAAATGGTTGACAGAGTCGAATGCTTTACTGAAATCAGTATAGATTACGTCTGTCTGAAGGTTTTTATTGAAGCCCCTTATTATGAAGGAAGTGAGCTCCAAAAGATTAGTATTCGTTGATCTTCGCTTTATAATTCCATGTTGGCATGGAGATATAATTGATCTACACAGGTGCTGCAAGTGAGGAGTAACGATTTTTTCGAAAAGTTTTGCCATGGCCGACAACTTAGGGATCCCTCTATAGTTATTGTCATCTGATTTGCTACCTTTTTTGTGGAGAGAAATAACAAATAATTCCTTCCAAATAAGGGGAAAGTAGGAGGTCTCTAAGGACAAGGTAAACAATTTTAGAAGGGGATACCTAAGCACACAATCAGGTATTCCGTCGGGACCCGGCGAATAAACGGGCTTTACACGGTGAAGATCTGAAAGGATAGAGCTTTCGTTTAAATTAGGACTGAAAATTAAGTTTGACTTGGGCATGATGTAAGAATAAGTTCGATTTGAGTCGGTGGAATTAGAGTAAGTGGTTTGAAAAAACTGCGCAAACAGATCGGCAATTGCCTGATCAATTTTTACGGTAGTATTTTCAAAGGAAAGTGAGGAAGGATGAGTAATAGGCTTACGTTTGGTGTTAACAAAATTATAAAACTGTTTTGGGTCCTCAGAGAACTGGGCCCTTCAACGAGTCAAATAATTTTTTAACACTGCGCGTTTAGCACGGTAAATCTCGACCGAGCAGATCAATAGGAGGAAAGGACAGATTGAGAACCGTTACGTTTATATTTAAAAAAAAGATTAGATTTTTTATTTTTAATGTGCCTCAACTCATTATAAACCAAGGAGGCTTATTCGAGGTTGACGGATAGAATAACGGAACACATTCAAGAAAAAATGAATTCATGGCACTGTAAAAAATATCCACGGCTTTAGCCATGTCAACAACATTGTTGTTCAACATCGTTGCACTCCTCGAAAGTTATTAATTCAGACGCGAGAGTGGAGTCAACCGCTATGAGGACACCACCTACAAGTCTGATAGGCCGATCGAGCCAGGTAATACATTTGCAAATATGAAAGTGTACGCTTCAGACATCGGGTTCCGCGTCCATGGGCACGGGCCATGTGGAAGGTCCACACCGCAGTTCGGGGTTGCCACAGCGTCTTCGCCGATCGCCTCTGCCATATCTGTGTGGAGAAAAACGAAGTTTATAAGTCGTTGTGCTCGTATAAAAGGCAACCTATCACTCTGAGGATTGTTAGAAGTTAGCTTTGTTTGGTGTTAATTATTTGCAAAATTCCTGGGAGCATGGAGCTTCCCCCCATCAGAGGGTAGGGACGTTGGGAAGGCGCGTCAACCAGCAAGTGGCCCCCACTGACTCCGGCTTGGCTCCGGTCACAAGACTTCAATTTATTAGCGGCTTTTATTGTTTTCTTAGTTAATATTTGGCGTTTCTGCGCTGCTGCCCGTTCTGGTGGCAGGACTTCTGTTTCTGGGTGCTGAGCTGCCGTTACGGTCGTCCTCTGCGACGCTTAGCATCACACGCTGATAAACTTCCTCTGTAGCAGTTCCCTCCTCATCCTTTGCTTGTTCCAGGCTCCAGATCTCCCAGTGATGCCGTTCTGCGCTGCTTACTCTGGGTGTGTTGTATACGCACGATCATGGTTGCCAAAAACTTAATGATCTTGTATGGTCCGTCATACTTAGGAGCCGGTTTTGCCGCCAAGTTATCTGCTGCCTTGGTTAAGAAATGCTGCCTCACAAGTATTAGAGATCCCAACTCTGGCCTCCATGCTCGTCTCCGCAGATCGTAGTGCTTCCGTTGCTCCTGTGACGCTCATTGGGTATTTTCCTGGACTTCTTTGAAAACGTCTCGAAGAATTTCCGCTTTCGCGACGGGTGTTTTGGGAATTCCACTTGGTCCCGGTGTGACTTCGTCATACAAGGCCCCTGGGAGTCGTGGCTCTCTGCCTTGAATGATGAAGGCCGGACTAAATCCGGTGGAATCTGAAACGCTACTGTTTATTGCCAAGTTCAGCTCCAGTAGTAGTTCATACCGCGTTGTCTGCTTATCCTCGACGTACTAGGCTACCATCGTCTTGATGGTGCGGTTGGCCCGCTCTGTCGGGATCTGCTATGGTGTGTAGGGTGCCGTAGGCTGGATCTCCATTCCGCTTGTTTGCAGAAGGCTTTGAAGGAACGACTTGTGAACAGGGTTCCGCTGTCGCACACGAACCTACGGGGAATCTGATTTGAGATCCTTTCCCTAAAGGATTTCTCGAGACGCGCTGAGGTGGCTTTCTTAATGGGACTAACTCGACCCATTTCGAAAAGGCGTCTAAGAATACTAGGAGCATGCTGTTTCCGCTCTTGGATCGCGGAAAGGGACCGATGAAGTCAGCGCAGACAGTGTCAAACGGCTCACTGATCTGCCTGGAGAACATTTTACCCGCTGGTTTGCTCTGACTGACCTTAAACCGTTGGCACACTTGCGTACATACCTGGCCACATCCCGGAAAATCCCGGCTAATAATACCTCTGGGCAACCCGGGTGGTAGTCTTCCTGATTCCAAGATGCCCAGCCGTGGGCTGGTCATGGCATTCCGACAGCACTCGCGGCCGGTGGTCCTTGGCCACACACAGTTTCCATGGCGCAGAGTCTTCGTCGTCGGGTCTCGCTCCAATATGCCGATATAACTGCTGATTCTCGTATACATACTCTGAAAATTCTACAGGCTTGTCCTGGACGAGTTCCAGCATCCGCTGGTACAAGGTGCAGGCGGGTTTGGCCTCTTGGATTATCTGTATCACCTCCAAGGGCTGTCGTGACAGTGCATCCGCGACAACGTTCTGGCTCCCGCGCCAATATGTGACGTCAAACTGGTACTGCTTTAGTTCGAACGCCCAGCGCGCGATTCGACTCGTGGGATTCTCAATCGAAATTTTTTTAAGGTGAGATGGTCCGTTATCACCTCGAATCGATATCCTTCTAAGTAGCACCTTAGTTTCCTGATGGCCCATATAATAGCCAGACACTCTTTCTCAGTGCTCGAGTAATTCTCCTCAGAGGCGATGAGACGTCGGTTAGCGAAAGCGATGACTCGTTCTTCCCCTTGGGTCTTTTGGGTTAGCATGGCTCCTAGTCCTATGTCGCTGGCATCTGTTTGGAGGACAAATTGTTCGTTAAAATCTGGGCACGCGAGGACGGGTGCCTCTGTGAGTTTCCTCTTTAGTTCCTCAAATGCATCGTGCTGCTCCTTCTGCCATTGCCATGGCGTCCCTTTCTTGAGTAAAAGAGACATCGGTTAGACTACACTGGCGAAGTGTACGGTACCATGACGCGATACCAAGACATCTGTGTAACTCTTTGCAGGCGGTGGGCGGACTCAGCTGTCGTACTGCTGAAATTTTGTCGGGATCGGTGTGGATTCCTTCCTCGCTGACAACGTGTCCTAAGTAGACCAGACTGCGCTTAAAGAAACTACATTTCTTTGCATTGAGGCAAAGATTCGCCTCTCGTAGCCGTTGGAATACCTCCTTCAAGTTCTGCATGTGCTTCTCTAGTGTGCGTCCGATGACAATAATATCATCGTAGTACGCTTATGCATTGGGCTCCATGTCTGGTCTTATGATGCTGTCCAGAGCTCGTTGGAATGTGCCTGAATGAAGGCCAAACGGCATGACTTTCCAATGGTACAGTCCTCTCCCTTTCACGGTAAACGCAGTGCACTCGCGGCTGGTCCTGGCCATGGGGACCTGCCAATATCGACTCTCCAAATAGAGGGTGGTTATATATTTGGCACCGCGCAGACGTTTCAAAATGTGTGTTATCCGTGGCAGTGGGTATGCATCCGGAATGGACGCAGCGTTCAATTGCCGAAAGTCCACGCATAACCTTATTTCTCTTGATTTCTTGCCAACCAGCACAATTGGGGCGCTGTGGGGGCTGTGCGAGGCCTCTATGCAATCGTTGTGTATCAGTTCGTCGATCTGCTCATCAATAATACGTTGCATCGCCGGATTCTTCGGGAAGTATCTCTGTTTGATTGGCTTGTCATCCCGCATTGTGATCGAGTGTTCGGCGATATGCGACACTCCTTTCAGTCCCTCGAATTGTGTCAATTCCTCTTCCAGGAATTTGTTTACCCATGGTTCCAGGGCTTCCGGTTCATCGGTCTCCTTTACAACTGCAATCGTTCCTCCAGCGTCGGGTTGACCCTGGGCTTGGCTGGGAGTGAGTTCCAGGTGAGCCGCCTTGACTCGCGTGGTTGGTTGACTGGTGATTTTTCTCGAGATGGATTCGTCCTGGTTTCCTAAGTTCGTCGAAACGGATTATTCCGCACTGCTATCTCGTCCCGAGGTCCTAAAAGATTTCTGTTCTGGACAGATCGTATATTACGACCTGCCTTGCTGACCTTACGCTCTGGTGCTGTGGTTTCAGTACTGGAAACCTGCTGCGGAAAAGTTCCATTTTCCGAAAGAGAAGACAGGACTAACTCGTTCCTGGGATTGTCTAGCAGAGAGGAGCTAAGTTGCATCCTTGCGCGACCACACTGCAGGCTGGCGGACACGCCGCATATAAAGTCCATGCCTAAAAGCACGTCTTTCATAAGTGAAAGTAAAACGTAAAACGATAATCTAACCCAACGTTGGTCCAACTGGACTTTCGCTACCAGTAACTTAGTGATTTGCCTACTTAAACCCTCAGCCAGGCAAACTTGTGTGCGTACCGTCCGTACTTTATCAGTTGTGCCTATGCGTTGGACGACCCTTTCGGTCACAACACTTCTGCTGGCTTCTGTATCTAATGTCGCGTTGAATGTTTGGACCTGTAATAGTTCTCCCAAGTCGGGGGATTCCTTCTCGCAGTCTTTGTCGCGTCTCCTTGCTGGCTGCAGCTCGGCCAGCCTCAGGGCATGATTTCCTGCGTCTCTATCCCGGGTGACCTCTAAGACCGCTAAGACAGTCAGTTGCTCCAGCGTCGAAAACTCGTGTCTACTTTTGAAAAGTTGGTAATCCGGCTGGAGGTTCTTAAATGTTTCTCCTGGTCGCTGGTATCTGGTGCGGACGCCATCCTGGAGTCTCTGAAAATATTTCGGCGGCAAGAAGAAATCAAGAAACGCCTTCTTGAAATTCCCCCACGGTTCTCCCAGTAGTTGACTGGTCAACAGCCCAGGGATGGCTTGCGGCATCTTTTTCACGTTGACTTCATACGGCGTGGCTCGCTCCTCGAGCTGTTAGATGAACGTAATCGAGTCCGTGGTTCCGTCAAAGGTTATTCCCCACTGTCGCAGTTTTTCCGCCAGAGTGGCCGCGGACATCTCTCTTCCCTTGGGTAAAACATCCCTCATGGACGGATTGGCTTTCACGTCTCCGCCGGCGTCGTTGGCAATTCCAGGTACGGAAATGTGAGGCTGATTGGGGCCCGGGTGTGGACTGGGCAATCTCTGCTTTCTTTCACTAATCGCTGCCGAAATCTCGGCTTCACATTCCTGAAGGCGCTCTGCTACTTCCAAAACGCGATCGTCCCTATTATTAGAAGCCAATTGGCGTATAAATGCTCAAGCGAATTGATGGAACAACGATTAGGAAAACGATTCAAAAAATCTTCGACGGCGACTTGGTAAAACGCAGCTTAGTAGAGACTGTACTTCTTAACTCGGCGACTGTTTTATGCGAACTCCATGGTGAAATTCCGTTGACTTTGTGTGACAGGATGTACTATATTATATTATTTTATTTATTGTATTATATTTCATTGTTTCTTAAAACTATGTTTAACATTTCTTGTCTTTCTAATTATCTTTACACTTTTACACTCTTATTCTTGTCTTTTTAACTTATCGTTTCACTAAGTTTTCGTTATTGAGTTTTCTTATTATCTTTTTCACCAAATTCTTATTCTTGTCTTTCGTTCTTGAGTGCTCGTTAAACAGTGATCCGCTGCTCGCAGGCAGCTCTCTTTCAACCCCCGTCTCTGAAAGGGCCTCTTTTGAGAGAGCTCCATGCTCTCTCAAAAGAGCTTAACTAATGTGGCCAGAGCATACTAATCCTAATTGGCCTGCTACAACTCTGCCGTCTTGACCTTGAGATAGCCCACTATCTCGGCATTACAACATGTCTTAACTTATTCTTACCAGTAGTTAACAAAATATACAACTTATATAGCTAATAAAATTTTAATTTACAATTTTCATTTATGTTTTTATAAATATTTTTACTAATATGTTTATTACATTTCACTTATATAAGTTAACACCAGCAGTTGTCATGAATTGAAACTGCCGAGTTGCAGGCCATATCCGGTGGCTTGCACGCGCAACAAGCTACCGCTGATCGCGCACTCCGAGGGCAATTGCCCGGAGTCCGCCCGGAACACTCGCGGAGCAAGTGACCGACCCAAATAAAAGTGCTGACCAGGCCCTTTGGCGGCAGCGCTGCGGAGGACCGGAGACTTCGAGCTGCGGCTGGATCGGATCATTAGTTTAGTAATTAATTGTACTCCAAGGCTAACGCTTTGTAACGTTGTAACATTTATATGACCCTCGCCCTAACGGGAGAGTGGTAATAAAATATAATTAAAAGTAAAACTAAAAACCTTATAATTGTCGCCCAACTAAATCGACTCACGCGATACGGTGCAAGATACGGTGCAATAAAATTTGCAGAGTAAAAGTAAAAGTCTCATGCGATACATTCGGTGCAGTGCAACATCAAATGCAACATCTCAAAACATAAATTCGGCACAGTGCAAACGCAACACCCGAAATAAAAAATTAAAATACAAATTCGGCGCAGTGCAAAATCAAAGGCAACACCTGAAATAATAAAACACACAAATTCGGCACGGTACAAACGCAACACCCGAAATAAAAAATTAAAATACAAATTCGGCGCAGTGCAATATCAAACGCTACACCTGAAATAAAAACACTAATTCAGCGCAGTGCAAATTCAGGTACCCGATATAAAAAACACAAATTCGGCGCAGTGCAGCATCAAGTGCAAGACCAGAATTTAAGATATAAAAAATACAACTGCAACGGGACCCATAAGAATTCCCCTTGCCCCTCCAACCCTCCAACCAAGTGAGAAAGCTGAGAAGAGAACTGCAAGGTTTTCCCCTCTTCCCCGCACAACCAGCAGCGGAAAAACAACGGCAGCGGCAGCGACGGCAGCGGCAGCGACGGCAGCGGCAGCGACGGCAGCAGCAGCGAAAGAAAGCCGTCGGCAAAACACAGACCCCGAAGACAATAAAAATATAAGAACATGTGAGTAAGCTTTTTGTCTAAAGTGTTTGCCAATAAAAAGGAAAAATAAATACAAATTAAAATAATAAATTGCTCTCGTGTAAAATAATTTAAGGAAAAATAAACACGGCAAATAAAATATAGTCAACAACATTTTAGTGAATTTGTAAAAAGTACGAATTTAAATTGATATTTAAAATTTTATTACAAAAATAAACACTGAAAAAAATAAATATTTTAGAAACCCCCAACAACTCTTATTGAATTTTTAACAAATACCAACGATGTCTGATATTTCATCCTCGTTGCGAAAAACAATAGCTGCTGAAAATATAAACATCCTACAGCCTCTTGATTGAACTTTGTACCTCAAATTTTTTTTCTTTTTCTCTCTAAAAAAAAAATAAAAAAAAAAAAACAAACACTGACTAATGTATAGAAATACTGGGAACGTCTCGTCGGACGAAGAGGTTCTAGAAATTTTGCACAAAAGTGTGCCAGACAAATACCAAGTCGAAAACCCAACAACAAGTAGGGCTGCAGCAATGCAGGCAGAACAAATTGCATGCATGGAGGCCGCCATAGCCGGGGCACTCCAAAGGCAGGAGCAACTATTCGAAGCCAAAATAGCCTCAATTATGGGGGAGTTAACCTTACTAAAGAATAAAGAAAACCCACAAATCGAGACATTTCAAGAGATTGAATTTAAGCCGGAAATCGAGTGTAATGAACCCCTCGACATAGTAAAATCTGTCCCAGAGTTCCACGGCAACCAAGAAGAGTACGTCTCCTGGAGACAAGCAGCTACTGCAGCATACAAATGTTTTAAACCCTACCAGGGGAGCAGCCGACATTACCAAGCTGTCGGGATATTAAAAAACAAAATAAGGGGCCCAGCGGCGGCTGTATTGGCTTCTTTTAACACTGTATTTAATTTTCACGCCATTCTGGCGCGTCTAGATTTTACATACGCGGACAAAACTCCGACGCATGTAATAAAACAAGAGCTAAGTCTGTCAAGACAGGGGGACTTACCCCTGCTCAAATATTACGACGAAATCGAACGGAAGCTAACGCTTCTCACTAATAAAACTATTATGACTGACTCATGACGCAGCCGCAGCGGCCGTCTTGCACGAAATAGAACTGACACGCGTTCATATCTGGCTTGAAAAAATCGTTAAAAATTTCCGTTTTTCGGGCACAAGCACGGGATTTGCCTTCAGCTTTGGCGCTAGCCCAAGAAGCTGAGTCAAGTAACGACAGAAGTGTTTTCGCGGCCAACTTTGCCCGACACAATGAGGAAAAAGCGTATAGGCCAAACAACCAGCGACAAGCAGGTTTGAAAAATTCACAGTCCTATTATGAACACAATCAAAATTCGGGAGCGGTTAAAAAAAACCCTCATTTTGTCAGAACGCCAAAGGGATCAAATAATCAAAGCGGTTCCTTCAAACAAAGGCCACATGGCAATACAGGGAACAGACAAAGCCAACCGGCACCCGAGCAAATGGAGGTCGACTCCTCCTCCCGGTTTAAACAACCAACAGCATGGCAAAAAGGGCAGTCCACACGGTCCCGTCAAAAAATCAGCTTCATGCCGGAAGAAAACACCGAAGAGGAAGATTATGACTTCGTTGCCCAAGCAAGCGCCATAGAGATAGAGGACGACCTGGATACAGAGGATTCCTGTAATTTTTTAGGGTAAAATCCCTGCTCCCATATATAACACGTACGGTAGCAGGCGGAGAAATTAAGCTATTACTCGATACAGGCACCTCTAAAAACTATATTACTCCACTCCCGGGGCTGAAAGGCATCGTGGCGGCGGATAAACCCTTCACGGTAAAGTCAATACATGGCTCTACCAAAATAGATAAAAAATGTCTAGTTTCGGTGTTTAAAGTAAAAACACCATTTTTTATCCTAAACAACCTTAAGGACTTTCACGGCATTATCGGTCTCGATTAGCTTAAACAAGTGAATGCGAAACTCGATTTTACCGGAAATGTCCTACAGACCAGTAACGGAACTGAAAAGATCCGGTTTACCAAAGCAGAGAACGTCAACTTCATTAAGATTGATGACGAAGATGTTCCCCCTGCAATTAAAAACACCTTCGACAAAATGATTGTAAAAAATCATAAAGCCTTCGCTGATCCAGACGAGGCATTACCATTCAATATAAATACTATCGCCACAATTAAAACGGATGGGGAGCCGGTATATTCCAAATCATACCCGCA